>OY288276.1:43506021-43706449 GCA_958450335.1 Hibiscus tridactylites | reverse complement strand
GAGATATTAAGAGGGAGCATACCAGGAATACCCCGCGTTAGTCAAGACTACATCACTTATTATCCTATTACACTCATACCTTAAGTGATGTTGGCTTGAGAACTAAGAGGGAGCATACCACGAAGCTCCAAGTTAATGATTCTTCTAAGGCAGAGGAGTGTTTTAAAGTCCTTCAACATTTGGCACACATTGGTGCACTATTTTTACCTTGGCATTTTATTCTCTCTTTTTTTAGGAAATTGAGCATAATTTCAAACAACCTAAGTTTGCTAGGGAACTAGATACATATCGTGTGTTAAGTGTAAATTCACTCCCCTAAACTAGAGATCAATTGACGAGCAATCTTGGCATAATAACCTTTTGGCATAGGTACCTAAAGATTTTAATTTTCCTCATCAAACAGACACCTAGGTCAAATTAAACTTTCTTAACAAATATTAACATGCTTCAAAATTTGGTAGAGACAAAATCTTCTTTTTCATTTTTTTGTGGTTCAGTGTACATGGCACTAATCCTAATCTAACCTACGTGGCATAGTATAAAACAGAATGCAATACAAAAAATAAACATGAATGGCATGGCATAAATGTGAAGAAATGCACGCCCCTAAACCCAAGATGTGCATTATCCTCAATGCATGAAACAACACATATACACAAAAATAGAAAAATAAAATTAAAAATGCATGAACATGTGAATGCATGTAAATAAAATGAAAAAAAAGTTAGGAAGAAGAATACTCCCCTTCAGAAGAGACTCCTCCTTGAGCTGCACGGGCTTCAGCAGCTAATATGGCTCGGGTCTTTCCTTGGGCATAGCTTCCACGGTCAGGAGCCATCCTTTACTTCCTGCTCCACCCTTGAGTGGCAGCGGAGGCAGGGGTTTGTTTCATAACCTTCACTGGCTCATATGAGGTTGGCGTGGAAGCTGACTCGATAAGAGCAGCAGGTTTCTTCTCACTTTGATCCTCAAATACTGGTGGCATAATAGACTTGACAGTTTCATCTTTGAAAGAGAAGATTGGTTTTGTGGCATTGGACGAAACTGGTGAAGGGCCCAATGGAGTTTTGAAGGTGGTCTTATAAGCCCAATGGAGTTTTGAAGGTGGTCTTATAAGCCCGCAAATCCTCGTATAACCTCAAATACCAATCCTTCCTCAAAGGATTCACAGTCTTTTCTAGGATATTCTTGATTTGCTTGTTAGAAATCTCAGCTTGCCCATTTACCTGTGGATGATAGGTCGCAGCTATCCTTTGTTGTATCTCATACCTGTACAAAGCTTTAGAGATTAGATTGCAATAAAAAAGGATGCCTTCATCATTAATGATCACTCGAGGAGCGCCAAAACGTGTAAAAATATGCTTGTGCAAAAATTTGGCAACGACCTTGACATCATTTGTTGGCAAGGTTATAGCCTCAACCCATTTGGAAACATAGTCAACTGCCACTAGGATATATATATATATTGCAAAAAGATGAGGGAAATGGTCTCATAAAGTATATTCCCCAAACATCGAACAAGTCCACCTGCATGATGTTCTAGAGCGGAAGTTGATGTCTGCTAGAGATATTCCCAGTCCGCTAGAGATATTCCCAGTTCGCTGGCATGGATCGCATGCCTTGGTAAAGTCATGAGCATCCTTATACAGCGTGGGCCAATAAAAACCTGACTACAGCACCTTGGAAGCAGTTTTTACTCCAACAAAGTGTCCTCCATATGGTGCGACATGGCATGCTTGCAAAATAGCATGTTGCTTATCTTCTGGAACACAACGACAAATCACTTGATCGGTACATTACTTAAATAGAAATGGCTCATCCCAATAATATTGTCGGACATAGCACAAAAATTATTTCTTGGCATTGTACCCCAAATCTGGTGGCATGATCTTACTTACTAGATAATTGACTATGCCGGCATACCATGGTGTGGTGTTGATCGCGAGTAAATACTCGTCTGCGAACTCATCTCTGATGTCATTAGTCTTACCATCCTCTAGGTGATGCTTTAATCGGGATAAGTGGTCAGCTACTAAGTTTTCACTGCCCATCTTATGTCGAATCTCGAGGTGAAATTCTCGAAGAAGGAGCATCCATCGGATCAATCTCGGCTTGGCATCCTTCTTTTACAAGAGGTAATTCAATGTTGACTGATCTGTAAAAACAACATCTTTATTACCTATCCAATGAGGTCTAAATTTATCAAAAACAAATACAACTGCAAGAAATTCTTTCTTAGTTGTTGTGTAATTAAGTTGTGCTTCATTAAGTGTCTCGTTGGCATAATATATGGCATGTAAAACTCTGCCACGTAGTTGTCCAAGTAATGCTCCAATGGCATAGTCACTAGCATCACACATGAGCTAAAAAGGCTCATTCCAGTCTGGTGCCATGACTATATGAGCATTAATCAGCTTCTCCTTAAGGGCCTGAAACGCTTTCAAACAAGAATCATTAAATGCAAAAGCGGCATCCTTTTCTAATAACAAGCATAAAGGTTTAGAAATTTTAGAAAAAGTCCTTAATAAATTGTCGATAAAATCTGGCATGACCTAAAAAAACTTCTTACACCTTTAACACTCGTGGGGGTGGTAATTGCTTAAGTACTTCCACTTTTGCTGGATCAACCTCTAGTTTATTCTTGGTCATTTCTTCTATTATAGTCATGGAGGAATATGTTGGAGACATATTTGGTGATTTTGGGAGCTCTTGGCTTGCCTAGCATAAGCATAAGTGGGTTGAACTATATTTGAGGAATTATCTATTCCTTGTAGATTGGTCCTTAAAATAGTTGGGATAGGAGAGACAGAGGCTTTAGCTGTCCTACAATCACTATTTTCCACACTTGATTCTTCTATATTTAATCTCTAAAAGGTAGTACTATTACTTTTTCAAAAGGATGTCTTGTTGGTAATCTATTTAAATATTAATTTAACAGTACCATCACTATCTTCGGTAAATTTCCTTAGAGAATTATTTCTAACAAGATTTCTTTCAATTGGAGGTGTTGTTCCTTCTAATTTTCATACATCTGGAAGGTTAATTTCGTGTCATTGGATAGATCTTGGTATAGTTGTGTGAGATCTAGATGTATCAGTTTCTAGTAAAAGGGTTTCTCCTTTTGAACTTTACAGTAAAGCCCTGGTGTTGACTACGAAATACATGACTTTGAAATACAACCTATAAACTAAAGTTAAGACTTTAGATCCAGGAAGCACTTTATAATTACGAGTATGAATTTGGAGGGTTAATGATTTTTAAATATTTTTATTAATCAAAGAAACAATAAAATTTGGGTAACAATTGAAATGTATTGGCCATATACAAAGACTTGTTTCTATGGTTTCTAATAAGGAATCATTAAACATAATATGCCTTCGGTCTTTTAAGACTGCAAATATTGAGGTATTCTTAGTGGCTTCTACACTAAGAGGTTTAATTCTTACTTGGACAAGTCCAAAATGAATATATTTATAGCTTTGTTCTCTAAGTTTTTTAGCGAAATCTTCACCTATTAACTTGTATGTTTGGTATTATTTTTGGATATGAACATTATTTTTCTTTTTTGATAATATAATTAGAAAAAGTATTAAAATTTTCAAAAGTTGTTCTTTTAAATTTGGTTTACTGGAACGATTGAAATATTCCAATCATCAATTTTTTGAGAAATATTTTTATAATTAATTTTTTGTTCATTGGCGGTTTTATTTGAGGATTCTTCATAATCTTGGGATTAGTTGAAAATACAGCTTGCAGAAGAGTTGGTTCTCCTAAGAAATGAAAGTATCTTTTTATTTTAAAAATTCCTAGAAAAAGGGCTCTACTATCAAATTTTCTGGATTACTACAGTTACATGTAGGGATACTATGACTTGAACGTGACTAACCCATGGCTTATTTGTCTATGTTTCAAAACACAACAAACATTATATTACATTAATAAAAGATAGTTAAACCAAAACTCAAAAGATTTTTAAAATAAATTGGTACTTTTAAAACTTTAATATTACTTGTTCTTCCTTGGCTCGGATACCAATTAATTCTGAGGATCTGAGGATGGATGGGTAGATTTTTTTAAATTTAATTTTGAAGATAGTTGTGGATAATTTAAAAACATCTAGTTAGCTTAATGGTTTAGAAATTTTATGTTTGTATAGAAAGTCTCAGGTTCGATTCCTTGTGAAAGTATTTCTAATTTATAGTGGAACATTGTATAAGTTAAATAAACAAATTGGTGAAAATGTAACAAGGTTGATTGACTTGGTTGTTCAATTCTTAGCTTTCATTCTAATGGGCGTGGGAACGAATCCCAACAAGGGCAAACCTAAGTATTGGTTTAATTTCAATGGTTGAAAAAAATATCACAAAGATAAGTTACCAATTATTATAAACGTAACGTTAATATGTATACCTTTCAAAAAGCTCCAAGAAAGGAGATGGAAGAGTGAGATGAAGAGAAGCTCTCCCCATTATCGTTCAAAATGTTAGAAATGAGAGAAGGAAGAAGACAATTTGTGTTTTAAACCAAAAAGGGGATTTTTAATTTGGAAGACCATCTTATTACAAAAATGTCATTAATGAGATGACAATCTCATGTATTTGTAAATTTCATGGAAATTAGGTTTCAATTACATTTTGGTCCAACACAAAATGTTTGTTTGAAATTATGAAGCCCAAAAATAATATTTTATTATTTTAAATTTTAAAACCGAAACTGAGCCATTATTTTAATATTATTTCTCCCGACCTCCAAACTCGGGTGTTACACTCATCTACATCTACAGGCTAGGGAATCTATTAAGAAACTTTGAAATTATGACGACGAAGTTTGATTTAACAAGTTTTTTATTGAGTTGACAAAAGTTGTTGTCTTAAAATTTTAAGTATAAATCTTATCATACGTGAATGTTTTAAATTCGTATTTATTTTGGATTTAGTCTCATTATTAGTGGGTGTTGTCCAAATTATTTTAATTTAGAACATGATATATTCTGATTATTAGTTTGTGTATTTTACTGATTTTTTTTGCTAAAAAATCTAATGATTTGTTTTAGTTTTATTTATACAGACATATTAACTGTAATTTTGTTTTTTCATTGTATTGATTAATTCTAACTACAATCATGCAATCTATTATTTGTAATTGTTAGTTACTCGAATTTAACTCGATAAACACTTAACTAGGTTGAACGTAGTAATAGTAATAATAATAATAATAATAATAATAATAATAATAATAATAATAATAATAATAATAATGATAATAATAATAAATAAATAAATAAATAATATGAACCTGGCTCACCACGTCATTTTTATCCAAGGTGAATCTTCAACTCTTTCCTACATATAAAAGAAATGGGTAGTTATTTGGAAGTTTTTTTTGACGTGGATAAACCTTATTTGATGGAACCATGGATGACGTAGTGAGTTGGGTCCTAATAATAATAATAATAATAATAATAATAATAATAATAATAATAATAATAATAATAATAATAAGGGTTAACTATACCATTGACCACCAAACTAATTGGGGATTCCTATTTTGACCACCGAACTAACGAACTCGTCAATCAGACCATCGAACTTATAAAATCAACCTCTTTTGACCACTGTCGTTAAAAACCTAACGATGGAGTGACGGAACTGTCACGTGGCAATTAACGAGAAAATTTTAAAATTATATATTTGGTCCCTGTTATTTACACATTCTTTTAATGTAGTCCAAATTTTAATTTAATAAAATAATAAATTATTTAATTAGGTGGTGACACATGTCAACACCTTATTGGAGGGCTTTAATTGTTTATATTTGATTTTATTAATTTATTTTTCTCCTCCAATCAGGTGGTGACACGTGTCACCACTTAGAAGAGGAAAATAAAATCCCTCAACATGCGTTGGGGGTGGATCGAACCTGGGCAATGCTTGGGTAAAGGAAACTTTCTGCATTTATAAGCCAAAAGCTCAAACCCTAAACACTAATTTCACATATATAACCTTAAACCCTAAATATTTCAAATTAATTTTACACTAAACATTTTAAAATAATTTCATATATATAAACCCTAAACCCTAACCTAAACCCAAAAATTTCAAATTAATTTCACACTAAATATTTCAAATTAATTTCACATATATAAACCTTAAACCTTAAACCCTAAATATTTTAAACTAATTCCACACTAAATATTTCAAATTCATTTCACATATATAACCTTAAACACTAATTTAGGGTTTAAGGTTTATGGTTATATATGTGAAATTAATTTGAAATATTTAGGGTTTAAGGTATATATGTGAAATTCGTGTTTAGAGTTATATATATGAAATTAGTGTTTAGAGTTATATATGTGAAATTAGTGTTTAAGGTTTGGGTTTAGGGTTTATATATGTGGAATTAATTTGAAATGTTTAGTGTAAAATTAATTTGAAATGTTTAGGGTTTAAGGTTTAGGGTTATATATGTGAAATTAGTGTTTAAGGTTTGAGCTTTTGGCTTATAAATGTAGAAACCGATAAGAGGTATATATTAAATTTGGAAATTTAAAGCACAAAGTTGTGCTTGGAGCAGTGGCTAAACTACTACCTTTACCCAAGCATTGCCCAGGTTTGATCCACCCTCAACGTGTTGAGGGATTTTATTTTCCTCCTCTAAATAGGTGGTGACACGTGTCACCACCAGATTGGAGGAGGAAATAAATTAATAAAATCAAATATAAATAATTAAAGTCCTCCAATAAGGTGTTGACACGTGTCAGCACGTAATTAAATAATTTATTATTTTATTAATTTAAAATTATGACTAAATTGAAAGAATGTGAAAATAACAGGGACCAAATGTGTAATTTTAAAATTTCCCATTAATTTCCACGTGGCAGTTCCGTCACTCCATCGTTAGGTTTTTAACGGCGATGGTCAAAATATGTTGAATTTATAAGTTCGGTGGTCTGATTGACGAGTTCGTTAGTTCAGTGGTGAAAATAGGAATCTCCAATTAGTTCGATGGTCAATGGTATAGTTAACCCTAATAATAATAATAATAATAATAATAATAATAATAATAATAATAATAATAACAATAACAATAATAATAATAATAATAATAATAATAATAATAATAATAATAATAATAATAATAATAATAATAATAATAATAATAATAATAATAATGTAGAATTGATGTTTTGATATAATAATCGAAAAATGTTTTGGACTGATTTAAAAAGTATTTAAAACAATTTCCAAAGTCCAAACAACTTGAAATTATGTTTAGAGATATTTTCAAAAGAGTTTTACATGTTTTCTTAAGCCAAACTACACAAAATCGTCCAGCTGTTTCGAAACACCCTAAGGTGTTTCGATACGGGGGATTCCAGCAGCAAAAATGTTTCGATACGAGTATCGAAACGAGCTTTCCCTGGATGAGATTTTTGCCCAGCATTTCGAAACGGGCTATGTCGTTTCGATACGCCTACGTGGCTTCGACCACAACGGTCATAAGCCCCAACGGCTACTTCCCAACTAACATTTAAATGCAGAGCATTTCGATACAAGTCTAGGCGTTCCGATACGTGTTCCGAAACGGCCAGGGGCGTTCCAAAACGGGTGCCTTGTCAGACCGCAACGGCTCTTTCTACTTAAAGGGTGTTTCGAAACTGGTTTGAGTGTTTCGAAACGGTGAGCTGCAGAACTGCATTTATGGTGGGAATTAAAGTCCTCAACGGCTCCAATTCAATCCCAACGGCTAGCAACGGCTATAAACTCATCAAGGAGTATAAAAGGAACCTCCAAGCATCAAGTAAAGGCTAATGCTCATATTGTAAATCAACAAATGATCAAAAAGTGTCTTAGTGCTTAAATTGTCAATTCTTGTATAGACAAACACTAGTGAGCCAAAATTGTCATATTTGCTCAAGTGTTTTAGGTTTTGGGTGAGTGCTAAATTGTGCAAACAAATACCCATTAGAGGGATTTAAGTTTGCTTATTGTGTCTCTTTGTAAAGAGGGTTTCAATCAAGGCTTTGGGTAGAAAGCTTGATTGGTGTATAAGGGTTTCCTCTTAAGCCTAGAAAAGGGGAAGAGCAATTAGTAGAATTGTTTGGAAATCCTTAGTGGGGAGCTAAGGTAGTGGATGTAGACCTTGGTTAGAAGGTTGAACCACTATAAATCTTTGTGTCACATTTCATTTTAGCTTCCACAACCCTTCCACCCAAAAATCCACCTCTCCACCACTTGGTGAGCCTTATCGGTTGAACGAATCGAGCCCCTCACAACTCAACAATTGGTATCAGAGCTTGGCTCAATTGAGGAGGATTCACATCCTATTGAGAAGATCCGGCAAGCTCGATAACTATATCATCAATCGGCTCAAATGGCACAATTGATCGACAAACCGCCTTTCTTTGACGGAACCCACTATGCCCATTGGAAGACAAAGATGAAGTTCTTCATCAAATCAAGAGATTACAAGCTATGGGATATAGTTGAAAATGGTTCGTTCGTGCCTCAAAGAAGCAAAGCGGAGTGGAGTGCCGACGATCGCAAGAAGATGGAGCTTAATTGCAAAGCCTTGCACATCTTGTTTGTGCATTTGGCCCAACCATCTATGAGAAGATGTCTTCTTGTGAGAGTGCCAAGGAGGTATGGGACAAGCTTGAAGTCACATACGAGGGGACCGATGAAGTCAAGGAGACCAAGATTGGGCTCCTAACCTTAGAGTATGAGAAATTCAAAATGGATCCAGAAGAGAACATCGAGAAGATGTTTGATAGGTTCTCCACTATCACCAATGGTCTCAAAGGCTATGGAGAAGCCATCCCGGAGGAAAAGCTTGTTCAAAAGCTCATCTACTCACTTCCCGAGTCTTGGGACTCAAAGAGGATCGCCATCATCGAAGCCAAGAACTTGAAGACTTTGAAGCTTGATGAACTCATGGGGTCACTCCTTACTCATCAAATCATGAAGAAGAACAAAGATGATGAGAAGAAGAGGGAAGAAATTAGAGCTATGAGAGAGAAGAAAATCAAAGGGCTAGGCATCAATGCAAGTGCCATGGCTCTCAAATCCTCCATTTGCCATCACGTTGATTCAAGTGAAGAGGAGGATGAAGAAGAAGAGATAGTCTATCTCTTCAAGAAGTGTGCCCCGTTCATGAAGAAAGCCTTGAGAGAGCTTGAACGAGAATCCAAGAAAAAGGAGAGGGCATGCACTTCAAGCCATAAGAAGAAGGCACATGTGGCTACTTGGAGTGATGAGGACTCCACCGACGATGAACAGGCTAACCTTTGCCTCATGGCCATCGAAGAAGATTCAAGGGTAACTTCTAATTCATCTACTTCATGTTCTTACTCTTTTGACGAATTACAAGATGCATATGACGATTTGTTTTTGGACTTTAAAAATCACATTTTGAAAAACAATAAAGTGATTTCAAAGTTGAAAATTCAAAATGATTTGATTTCTAAAACCAAACTTGAACTTGAAGCAAAACTCAAGGAGTTTGAACTAAAATGTTTTGATTTACAAAAATTGCTTCAAAAAGTTCAAGAAGAAAAATATTTGATTTCCAAAGAGCTTGAAAAGAAAAACAATTTTAGAAAATCAAATTTTTATGTTAGACAATCTAGTGCCCCTAGATTTGTAAAAGGTAAATGTTTTAGAAGTGTTTGGGTCCCAAAAGGACTAACCACTTCAACAAAAAAAGATGACATTGAAAAATGGATTCCAAAGGGGACTAAAATTTGTGCTACTAATGTTCATGGATCCAAAGCAATTTGGATACCAAAAATTACTTAATTGTCTTTTGCATGGTGTGATAGAGGTGATCAACAAGTCAAACTTTGAGGGGGAGCTCCATGCACACTAAGGAAGAACACTTGAAGAATGAAGGCTTCACATCCTCCCTTGAGTTCAAGTGTGGTAAAATCTAGTTGCTTTTGATTTTATTTGATTTATTTTTATTAATGTCAACTAGATGATCATGTTTGTTGGACTAACATTCTTGATGATGCTTTGAGTAAGGGGGAGCCATTTTAAAACCAAATTCTTATTTTGTCAATTTTTACCTCTATTGTTATTTTGAAGTTAATGTTTTAAATTCTTTTTGATATAACAAAAGGGGGAGAAATGATTTGAAAAATTGAATTTTCAAATGAATAAGGGGGAGCCTTATTTGATTTATATCTTTAATTCTCTTATTCACATTTTTAAAGCTAAAGGGGGAGAATCTCAAACAATTTTTCAAGATAATTTTATTATATCAAAAAGGGGGAGATTGTAGAACTAATGTTTTGATATAATAATCGAAAAATATTTTGGACTGATTTAAAAAGTAAATAAAACAATTTCCAAAGTCCAAATAACATGAAATTATGTTTAGGGATGTTTTCAAAAGAGTTTTACATGTTTTCATAAGCCAAACTACACAAAATCGTCTAGGTGTTTCGAAACACCCTAAGGTGTTTCGATACGGGGGATTCTAGTAGCAAAAATGTTTCGATACGAGTATCGAAACGGGCTTTCCCTGGATGAGATTTTTGCCCAGCGTTTCGAAACGGGCTATGCCATTTCGATATGCCTACGTGGCTTCGACCACAACGGTCATAAACCCCAATGGCTACTTCTCAACTAACATTTAAATGCAGGGCGTTTCGATACGTGTTCCGAAATGGCCAGGGGCGTTCCGAAACGGGTGCCTTGTCAGACTGCAACGGCTCTTTCTACTTAAAGGGTGTTTCGAAATAGGTTCGAGTGTTTCGAAACGTTGAGTTGCAGAACTGCATTTATGGTGGGAATTAAAGTCCTCAACGGCTCCAATTCAATCCCAACGACTAGCAACGGCTATAAACTCATCAAGGAGTATAAAAGGGACCTCCAAGCATCAAGTAAAGGCTAATGCTCATATTCTAAATCAACAAATGATCAAAAAGTGTCTTAGTGCTTAAATTGTCAACTCTTGTATAGATAAACACTAGTGAGACAAAATTGTCATATTTGCTCAAGTGTTTTAGGTTTTGGGTGAGGGCTAAATTGTGCAAACAAATATCTATTAGAGGGATTTAAGTTTGCTTATTGTGTCTCTTTGTAAAGAGGGTTTCAATCAAGGCTTTGGGTAGAAAGCTTGATTGGTGTATAAGGGTTTCCTCCTAAGCCTAAAAAAGGGGAAGAGCAATTAGTGGAATTGTTTGGAAATCCTTAGTGGGGAGCTAAGGTAGTGGATGTAGACATTGGTTAGAAGGTTGAACCACTATAAATCTTTGTGTCACATTTCATTTTAGCTTCCACAACCCTTCCACCCAAAAATCCACCTCTCCACCACTTGGTGAGCCTTATCAGTTGAACGAATCGAGCCCCTCACAACTCAACAAATAATAGTAATAATAATAATAATAATAATAATAATAATAATAATAATAATAATAATAATAATAATAATAATAATAATAATAATAATAATAATAATAATGATGATGATGATGATGATGATGATGATAATAAATAGGGAGTAATTTAGACAAGACAGATCACAAACTATCCGAGTCTGACTTGATCAATATTCAATCAACACTTAACTCGAGCTCGAGTTCTTAACAAGCCAAGTCGAGCTCAATACTACTCAAACTTGACTCAAGTTAGCGGGCTTAAACTTGAATTGTACTCTTAATGAGCTGAGTTGATCTTTGAACTAATTGAACTCGACTCGACTCATTTACACCTCTAAATTCACATGGGATGAAAGAAAGGAAGCCTTAGAATATATAAGCAAGGGAGTAACCTTTGACTACTCAATTTCTTGTTGAATGTCCCAACAATCTAGTTGGAAGGGAAAAAACTTGACAAACACTTGACCCAAAAAAATAGATAAGATAAACTCACATCTAATATGAAAGACAAGATCTTTAGTGTAACGCCCCGGTTTTGGGCTTGGAAGTCTTGGGCGTTGACCGGTTAGTCAAAGTGCTGTTCGAATCGTAAGAGGTTAAATTAGGAAAGCCTAGTTCGGGTTGCATTAAAAATATGGAAAAATGTTCTAAAATCATCTTTTATTATAATTAAGTGAATTGTGAAATCAACTTTGGAAAATGAGTTTTGGAAATGTGACATTTTGGCTAGTGACCAAAATGTAATTTTTGAAAGTTTGGTGGCTATTTTATAAAGGGTTGAAACTTTGAATCTTTAAGGAGCTATTTACCCAAAGGGAGTTTCTCCAGATTTTTCTAAGATATTTTGACTCATAATTCTGATTTTAAAGAAAACAAAAAGGAGGGAAAGCTCATTTTAAGCATTTTTCTCATCTAACTTCCCATTTTCTTTCTCTCTTTTTCTCTCAACCCAAACACTCCATTTCCAGAGTTTCAATTCTGATTTTCTCACCTAAAATCCTCCTTTCAACTCTCAATTGATTGCAAATCATTGTGTCTTCAAAACCTCTTCAATTGCTTCAAGTTTCATCAAGGTTTTCCATTCCAAAAAGAGGAGAAACTCAAGTTTGGAGGTAAGAACGTCCTTCTCCTCTGAACTTCAAGTTCTTTAATGAAATTCCTAAGTTTTCAATCCTAATTTGATGTTTAATTAAAGGCTTTTAAGTTGATTTATGGATCTTGGCTAATTATGCAAGATTTTGATGATTTCACATGATTTTCGTTTGATCTGTTAAATCTGTGTTTTGAGAAGTGTTTTTGATGTTAAGTGATCATTAAATTGATGTGGAAATGAGTCTTGATTGATGCAATCCCGGATAGGTTGAGTTTCCTAAGTTTAACTTGTGTTTTAAGGTAGCTTTTGTGGTGATCTTGTGGATCTGGTGTTGCTGGAGGTATAAGGATGGTTGTAGGTTGTTTCTAGATGTTAAATGAAGTTTATGGAAGTGAGGTTTTGCTGGTTTATGGCTGGGCTTTGTTTAGAAGTGTTTCGGATGCATTTTCGGTTGTGTTTGGTGGCCGAAAATGGAGGTTTTGTGAGAGCAGCGAGTTTAGATGCTTTCATTGAAGCAATTAATGCATGATGATGCATTAATCCTCTGCTTTAATGTGTTGAAACAGGGGAGGCATCCTTGGATCCAAGAATTGTTGATCCGGAGGCTTGTTTTGGTGCTTTGGCTTGAAGCAAAGTGGAAATCGGTGAGTGGATTTGTGAAAAATGGTTTTCGGCTTTGAAACCAAGGTTTTGGGGGCTTAGTTTAAGTCTAAACAACTTTGCTAAGCTCAAGTGTAAGTTTTCGGATTTCTCTCTAAGAGGTGGCCATGTTTTGATGTGATGCAAAATGATGATTTGCATGTTTTGTTTACTGTTTTGAAAGCATGTTTTAGCATGATAATTGCTGATGTTTTAGCATGATAGATGCTGATGTTTAAAGCCATGTGTTGAGGGTAACTCTAGGTAAGAGTACCTTGATTTTATGCATTGTTTAAATGATGATTTAATGCTTTGAGATGCATGATGAAATGGCTTGGTTTATTGCTTTAAAACAGTGGATTATATGATGTATAAGATGTATATTGGCAAGTGATGTTTTGTAAAAGTGAAGGTCACTAAGGTGGTTAAAAGTCCTTGAGTGAGCCTTGTTACCTAAGATCATCAAGGTGGTTAAAAGTCCTTGGATGAATCTTGTTGCGGACACTAAGGTGGTTAAAAGTCCTTAAGTGCTCCTTTCCATGGTGTTTAAAAGTCCATGGGGCCAAGGTGTTTAAAAGTCCTTGGGGCCAAGGTGTTTAAAAGTCCTTGGGGTGATTCAAGCTACGGACACAAAGGTGGTTAAAAGTCCTTGTGTGGTCCTCATTCATGGTGTTTAAAAGTCCATGGACAAGGTGTTTAAAAGTCCTTGGGGCCAAGGTGTTTAAAAGTCCTTGGGGAAAGTTGTTGAACTTGATTTCATAAATGAAATGTATCACTTGAGCCAATATGACATGTATAGTACATTGAGATGCATGAGATGCATGTTTTAATGTTTAAGTTGAAGCATGAGATGCTTGTTTAAATGTTATTTGAAGCATGGAATTGCTTGATTTAAAGTATGCTTTGAGCATGTGTAAAGGTTGTCTATAAGCATGTTTTACAAATGGTTTTAATTGCATTGTTGAATGGTTTTTACGGAGCACTCCTCACTAAGCTTTGGCTTACGCTCTCTCGTTTTCTTGATTCAATAATGCAGAGCATTAGAGTACATTGAGGGCAGCAAGAGAAGGCAAGCAAACAAGTTCAAGTAAAGCTCAATGTATGGAAGGTTTTGTTAAACATTTAGCTTTTGGTTGTTTTGGCAATGGGGGACCAATGTGGTTGTTTTGGGAGGTGTTTGAGACTCCCTGAGTTTGTTAAATGTTGTATGAATTGCTGGTTTTTGGATTGGATTCCTATTGCTTGCTTTTGAAGGTTTATGCATGAATGGAAGCTTTAGTAGGAAGCATGCTATATAAATTGGGGCCTTTCATATGTGTTGTTTATATGCTGAATTGATGTTGCAATTAGGGTCCTTGTATGTTGTGTGGTTAAGTAATATGGTTTGGTGTTGTTAATTTGAGGTTTAAAGCATGTATGTTGCTGTTTTCTAGTCGTTTCCAGGCAGGGGTATCGGTACTCGGGCTTGCGTATCGGTACGCCTGAGCCAAATATGCACTTTACAGCCCAGGCGTATCGATACCATTGAACAGGTATCGATACCTTATGAGTGAAGTATCGATACTGGGGGAAAGGTATCGATACCGTTGCTAGAGTTTGGTTACTGCCTTCCCCGAGTATCGATACGACACGTGGCGTATCGATACCAGACCGTTAAAATCAGTTAAAAGTATCTTTGCATGTTTTGTTTTGTTTACGTTTTGGTCCTGAATCATGTTTGCTCAATTGAATGAGTTTGGAATGTCCGTTTGAGCTGAAATTTCACAGAGAAGCATGGAACCTGATTAATTTCAAGATGGTAACTTTAATTTGGGTTAAGTCCCTTAATTTATCAGAATTTACAATTTGGTCCCTAAAGTTGTAATATGTTCAATTGGGTCCCCGTTTGATCTCTGATGTTTGTGATCTTTTAGTACGTTGTTTGTATGATCACAATTAAGGTTAATGTGCATCTAGATAAGATTAAAAAGAAAAAAAAAGGGTCGTTAATCAAGGTTGACTTTCGGGTTGACTTTGGTTTTCCCCGTGTGACTTTCTTAATTCGGGTCAACCGTCCAGACCGGGTTAAGGGGGTTACATTTGGTGGTATCAGAGCTGAGTTCTCGAGTAATTGGGAATGTTGCTATGCATGATTGAAGCATGGTTTGGTATGTATGCTTGTTGTGTGAAAGCATGTTCAGTGATTTGAGATGATGATGTGTATGTGATGCATGTTGTGATGATGCATGATGAGGGTACCCATTGCCAAACAAAAGCTAAAGAGATGATGTTGTTTTGGAAAGAAATTGAGCTTGAATACTTGGAATTTGCTTACCTTGCTGGTCCTGACTTGTTTTATTTTGTATTGTTATGCATGGTAAAAGTATGGCACCACGTAGAGAGTTAAGGAGTAGCGCGAGAGCTACGACCCCGGAAGGGAATGTGAATGAGGAAAATACGGGTAGTGCTGTGTTACCTCCTCCTCCACCTGGTGGTGGTGGTGCGGAGAGGGGAAGAGCTGGAGCTGAGGCAGCTGGTGCTGGAGCTGCAGGGCCTGAGATTGGTCAGGGGCAAGCGATGCCTGACATGTCTGTGCTGGTGCAAGCTATTGCGGGTGCTTTTCGAGCAGCAGTAGCTGGAGCTCAAGGAGCTGGGCATCAGGGAGATGCTGGAGCAAGGTTACCCTTAGAGCGTCTGCGCAGTCTTGGTGGGACTAAGTTTAGGGGTATGTCAGCTGAGAGGTCAGAAGCATGGCTGGAGAGTACCAAGCGTGTCTTGGGACAGATGAGTTGCACTGATGTGCAAAAGCTGGGATGTATAGTGTCTCTGCTGCAAGGTGATGCTTATACGTGGTGGACGACCACAATCTCTGCGATGGCTGATGCTGATGTTACTTGGACGTTCTTTCAGCATGCGTTCAAGAGGAGATATCTGGGAGTTAGATATCTGGATGAGAAGAAGCGTGAATTCATGTCTCTGACCCAAGGGAGCATGAGTGTGGCTGAGTATGAGGTACAGTTCGTACGCCTTAGCCAGTATGCACCGGAGCTGATACCTGATGAGCGCGAGAGGTGCGAAAGGTTCCGTTATGGCTTGGTGACGGAAGTTAAGACCTATATGTTGGCTGCGGAGTACAATGATTTCGATGTGTTGGTGAGTCGATCCAAGGACATTGAGATGAATCTGAGTTTGTCTGCGAAGGGTGCTGGAGCTAGTTCTGGGAAGAGAACTGCTGAGTATAGTTCCGGTGGTGGACGGAACAAGAGGGGGCGTGATCAGAGGTTTCAGTCCTCATCTAAGAGAGGTGGAGGTGCACCTGCTAGGGGTGGCAATGCTAGAGCTGACCCTAGTGCTTGTTGGATTTGTGGTTCCCGTGGTCACTTGAAGCGTGATTGTCCTCGTGCTGGGAGGGAGGTGCAAGCTCCTGTTGTGGCAGCTGGTTATGAGTGCTGGAACTGTGGTTCAGCTGATCATTTGAGGCGTGATTGTCCGAGGATGGCTGGTGGTCAAGAGCGTGCTCCTATTGTTGCAGCACCGCAGAGAGGTCGTGGGCGCGGCCGTGGTAATTTTCAGAGGCGAGAGGAAGGTGGTCGCGGAGTAGCTCATGTTGTGGCTATTCAACCTGAGGGTGGAGGCCAAGCGAGGGTGTATGCTCAGCGCGAGGGAAGGAATGATGCTGATGTGATTGCAGGTACCTTTACTTTGCAATCCTTGTCATTGCTTTCTTTGATTGATTCTGGATCTACGCATTCGTACATTCTTCGTGAGCATGCTGAGTTGCTTGGTTTGCCTGTTGAGTCTTTGGATGTTGGTGTTAGAGTCACTAGTTCTTTTGGTGAAACTGTTGTGACTCGTAAGCTTTATAGAAGGTGTCCTTTGGTTGTTCAAGAGCATGTCTTTCATGTCGATCTTATGGAGTTGCCCTTTTATGGTTTTGATGTGATCCTTGGTATGGATTGGCTTGCTGAGCATCGTGCTGTTGTGGATTGTGAGAATAAGCGGGTTTCGCTTAAGCTTGCGGATGATTATGAAGTGGTGGTGGTTGGTGAGAATGTAAAGTTTCTTGCCAATGTTGTTTCTACCTTGGAGGCGAGCAGGATGCTGAGGCAAGGTTGTGAAGCTTTTCTGGCCTTCGTGATGAATCCTTGTTCTAAGGAGTTGAGGGTGCAGGATATCAGGGTTGTGAAGGAGTTTCCTGATGTTTTTCCTGAGGAGTTGCCTGGTTTACCTCCTAATCGCGAGGTGGAGTTTGGTATTGAGCTGTATGAGAATACCACTCCTGTGTCCATTACTCCCTATAGAATGGCACCTAAGGAGTTGAAGGAGCTGAAGACGCAGTTGCAAGAGCTGCTTGATCGTGGTTTCATCCGGCCGAGTGTGTCGCCTTGGGGTGCTCCTGTCTTGTTTGTGAAGAAGAAGGATGGCACGATGAGGATGTGTATTGATTACCGTCAGCTGAACAAGTTGACTATCAAGAATCGGTATCCTTTGCCGAGGATTGATGATCTCTTTGATCAATTTCGGGGAGCTGCTGTGTTCTCTAAGATTGACTTGAGGTCAGGGTATTATCAGTTGAAGGTGAAGGATGTGGATGTGCCTAAGACAGCTTTCAGGACAAGGTATGGGCATTATGAGTTTCTTGTGATGCCGTTTGGTCTGACAAATGCTCCAGCTGCTTTCATGGACATGATGAATCGTGTTTTTCATGAATACCTGGACAAGTTCGTTGTGGTATTCATTGATGATATCCTTGTGTACTCGCGTACTGAGGAAGAGCACGAAGAGCATTTGAGGATTGTGCTGCAGGCTTTGTTGGAGAATCAGCTTTATGCTAAGTTGAGCAAGTGTGAGTTCTGGCTTAGAGAGGTGGTTTTTCTTGGGCATGTGGTCTCAGCTGAGGGGATTCGTGTTGATCCTCAGAAGATTGAAGCGGTGATGAACTGGAAAGTTCCTAAGTCTGTTCAGGAGGTTCGTAGTTTCCTTGGTTTGGCAGGATACTACCGAAGGTTTGTGGATGGTTTTTCCAAGATTGCTGCTCCTTTGACGAAGTTGTTGCAGAAAGATGTTAAGTATGAGTGGACAGAAGCGAGACAGCAAGCTTTTGAGAAGCTGAAGATGGCTTTGACTCAAGCTCCTATCTTGATTCAGCCTGAATCAGGGAAAGAGTTTGTAGTCTACAGTGATGCATCCTATGTTGGTTTGGGATGTGTGCTGATGCAAGAGGGTAAGGTTGTGGCTTATGCGTCGCGACAGTTGAAGGTGCATGAGCACAACTATCCTACGCATGATATTGAGCTGGCTGCAGTGGTTTTTGCTCTGAAGATCTGGAGGCATTATCTGTATGGTGAGAAGTGTACTGTGTACACGGATCACAAGAGTTTGAGGTATCTGATGTCTCAGAAGGAGTTGAATCTTAGGCAGCAGCGTTGGTTGGAGTTGCTCAAGGATTATGATCTGACGATAGAGTATCATCCAGGAAAGGCCAATGTTGTTGCGGATGCCTTGAGTAGGAAGGTAGCTGTTGAGTTGAGAGCTATGTTTGCTAGCTTGAGCATATCGCAGGATGGTGGTCTTGTTGCTGAGTTGCAAGTGAAACCATCGTTGGTTCGGTTGATTAAGGATAAGCAGTTGTTGGATGATTCCTTGGTGTCTCATGTTCAGGATATCGCGGAGGGTAGACCTTCGGATTTTTGCTTTAATGAGGATGGAGTGTTGTGTTTTGGTAATCGAATAGCAGTGCCTGCAGATGCTGAGTTGAGGCGTGCTATTCTAGCTGAAGGTCATAGTAGTCCTTTTGCTATGCATCCTGGTAGTACAAAGATGTATCGCGATCTTCGTGATGAGTACTATTGGGTAGGTTTGAAGAAGGATGTGGCAGAGTTCGTGAGCAAGTGTTTGGTGTGTCAGCGAGTTAAGGCTGAACATCAGGTTCCTTCTGGTTTGTTGCAACCGTTGAAGATCCCTGAGTGGAAGTGGGAGAGGGTTACCATGGATTTTGTATCTGGTTTGCCTTTGTCTCCGTCGAAGAAGAATTCTGTTTGGGTGATTGTGGATCGCCTGACGAAGTGTGCGCATTTCTTACCTGTGCATACTACGTTTTCTTTGGATAAGCTGGCAGAGCTGTACATTGATGAGGTTATGAGGTTGCATGGTGTGCCTAAGTCGATTGTGTCGGATAGGGATCCGAGGTTCACATTGCGTTTTTGGCAGTGTTTGCATCAAGCTCTGGGTACAAGGTTGCATTTCAGTACATCCTATCATCCTCAGTCGGATGGCCAGTCTGAGCGAGTTATTCAGATTTTGGAGGATATGTTGAGATGCTGCGTGATAGAGTTCCAAGGTTCTTGGGAGAAGCATCTGCCTTTGGTTGAGTTCGCTTATAACAACAGTTATCAGGCGAGTATACAGATGGCACCTTATGAGGCTCTGTATGGGAGGAAGTGTAGGACTCCTCTGTGTTGGGCTGAAACTGATCAAAAGTTGGTTTCGATGCCTGCTTTGTTGAAAGGAACCACCGAGAAGGTGAAGCTCATTTGTGAGCGGTTGAAAGCTGCTTCTGATCGGCAGAAGTCTTACGCGGATTTGAAGCGTAAGGAGATAGAGTTTGTAGTGGGTGATCGCGTGTTCTTGAAGGTTTCGCCTTGGGAGAAGGTGATGAGGTTTGGTCGCAAGGGTAAGCTGAGCCCTAGATACATTGGACCGTATGAGTTTGTTGAGCGTGTGGGTCCTGTTGCGTATCGGTTGAGGTTACCTCAGGAGCTGGAGAAGATTCATGATGTGTTCCATGTTTCTATGCTCCGGAAGTATAGATCTGATCCTTCGCATGAGTTGCCTGTGGAGGAAGTGGAATTGAATCCGGATTTGACCTATGATGAGGAACCGGTGAAGGTTCTGGATTCGGATAGCAAAGTTCTTCGTGGCAAGACCATTGAGTTGGTGAAGGTGCTGTGGAAGCACCGCGGTGTTGAGGAAGCCACGTGGGAGCGGAAGGAAGATATGCCGAAGCAGTTTCCTTATCTCTTTCCTTCAGGTAAATTTCGAGGACGAAATTTCTTAAGGGGGGGGAGAGTTGTAACGCCCCGGTTTTGGGCTTGGAAGTCTTGGGCGTTGACCAGTTAGTCAAAGTGTTGTTCGAATCGTAAGAGGTTAAATTAGGAAAGCCTAGTTCGGGTTGCATTAAAAATATGGAAAAATGTTCTAAAATCATCTTTTATTATAATTAAGTGAACTGTGAAATCAATTTTGGAAAATGAGTTTTGGAAATGTGACATTTTGGCTAGTGACCAAAATGTAATTTTTGAAAGTTTGGTGGCTATTTTATAAAGGGTTGAAACTTTGAATCTTTAAGGAGCTATTTACCCAAAGGGAGTTTCTCCAGATTTTTCTAAGATATTTTGACTCATAATTCTGATTTTAAAGAAAACAAAAAGGAGGGAAAGCTCATTTTAAGCATTTTCTCATCTAACTTCCCATTTTCTTTCTCTCTTTTTCTCTCAACCCAAACACTCCATTTCCAGAGTTTCAATTCTGATTTTCTCACCTAAAATCCTCCTTTCAACTCTCAATTGATTGCAAATCATTGTGTCTTCAAAACCTCTTCAATTGCTTCAAGTTTCATCAAGGTTTTCCATTCCAAAAAGAGGAGAAACTCAAGTTTGGAGGTAAGAACGTCCTTCTCCTCTGAACTTCAAGTTCTTTAGTGAAATTCCTAAGTTTTCAATCCTAATTTGATGTTTAATTAAAGGCTTTTAAGTTGATTTATGGATCTTGGCTAATTATGCAAGATTTTGATGATTTCACATGATTTTCGTTTGATCTGTTAAATCTGTGTTTTGAGAAGTGTTTTTGATGTTAAGTGATCATTAAATTGATGTGGAAATGAGTCTTGATTGATGCAATCCCGGATAGGTTGAGTTTCCTAAGTTTAACTTGTGTTTTAAGGTAGCTTTTGTGGTGATCTTGTGGATCTGGTGTTGCTGGAGGTATAAGGATGGTTGTAGGTTGTTTCTAGATGTTAAATGAAGTTTATGGAAGTGAGGTTTTGCTGGTTTATGGCTGGGCTTTGTTTAGAAGTGTTTCGGATGCATTTTAGGTTGTGTTTGGTGGCCGAAAATGGAGGTTTTGTGAGAGCAGCGAGTTTAGATGCTTTCATTAAAGCAATTAATGCATGATGATGCATTAATCCTCTGCTTTAATGTGTTGAAACAGGGGAGGCATCCTTGGATCCAAGAATTGTTGATCCGGAGGCTTGTTTTGGTGCTTTGGCTTGAAGCAAAGTGGAAATCGGTGAGTGGATTTGTGAAAAATGGTTTTCGGCTTTGAAACCAAGGTTTTGGGGGCTTAGTTTAAGTCTAAACAACTTTGCTAAGCTCAAGTGTAAGTTTTCGGATTTCTCTCTAAGAGGTGGCCATGTTTTGATGTGATGCAAAATGATGATTTGCATGTTTTGTTTACTGTTTTGAAAGCATGTTTTAGCATGATAATTGCTGATGTTTTAGCATGATAGATGCTGATGTTTAAAGCCATGTGTTGAGGGTAACTCTAGGTAAGAGTACCTTGATTTTATGCATTGTTTAAATGATGATTTAATGCTTTGAGATGCATGATGAAATGGCTTGGTTTAATGCTTTAAAACAGTGGATTATATGATGTATAAGATGTATATTGGCAAGTGATGTTTTGTAAAAGTGAAGGTCACTAAGGTGGTTAAAAGTCCTTGAGTGAGCCTTGTTACCTAAGATCATCAAGGTGGTTAAAAGTCCTTGGATGAATCTTGTTGCGGACACTAAGGTGGTTAAAAGTCCTTAAGTGCTCCTTTCCATGGTGTTTAAAAGTCCATGGGGCCAAGGTGTTTAAAAGTCCTTGGGGCCAAGGTGTTTAAAAGTCCTTGGGGTGATTCAAGCTACGGACACAAAGGTGGTTAAAAGTCCTTGTGTGGTCCTCATTCATGGTGTTTAAAAGTCCATGGCCAAGGTGTTTAAAAGTCCTTGGGGCCAAGGTGTTTAAAAGTCCTTGGGGAAAGTTGTTGAACTTGATTTCATAAATGAAATGTATCACTTGAGCCAATATGACATGTATAGTACATTGAGATGCATGAGATGCATGTTTTAATGTTTAAGTTGAAGCATGAGATGCTTGTTTAAATGTTATTTGAAGCATGGAATTGCTTGATTTAAAGTATGCTTTGAGCATGTGTAAAGGTTGTCTATAAGCATGTTTTACAAATGGTTTTAATTGCATTGTTGAATGGTTTTTAAGGAGCACTCCTCACTAAGCTTTGGCTTACGCTCTCTCGTTTTCTTGATTCAATAATGCAGAGCATTAGAGTACATTGAGGGCAGCAAGAGAAGGCAAGCAAACAAGTTCAAGTAAAGCTCAATGTATGGAAGGTTTTGTTAAACATTTAGCTTTTGGTTGTTTTGGCAATGGGGGACCAATGTGGTTGTTTTGGGAGGTGTTTGAGACTCCCTGAGTTTGTTAAATGTTGTATGAATTGCTGGTTTTTGGATTGGATTCCTATTGCTTGCTTTTGAAGGTTTATGCATGAATGGTAGCTTTAGTAGGAAGCATGCTATATAAATTGGGGCTTTTCATATGTGTTGTTTATATGCTGAATTGATGTTGCAATTAGGGTCCTTGTATGTTGTGTGGTTAAGTAATATGGTTTGGTGTTGTTAATTTGAGGTTTAAAGCATGTATGTTGCTGTTTTCTAGTCGTTTCCAGGCAGGGGTATCGGTACTCGGGCTTGCGTATCGGTACGCCTGAGCCAAATATGCACTTTTCAGCCCAGGCGTATCGATACCATTGAACAGGTATCGATACCTTATGAGTGAAGTATCGATACTGGGGGAAAGGTATCGATACCGTTGCTAGAGTTTGGTTACTGCCTTCCCCGAGTATCGATACGACACGTGGCGTATCGATACCAGACCGTTAAAATCAGTTAAAAGTATCTTTGCATGTTTTGTTTTGTTTACGTTTTGGTCCTGAATCATGTTTGCTCAATTGAATGAGTTTGGAATGTCCGTTTGAGCTGAAATTTCACAGAGAAGCATGGAACCTGATGAATTTCAAGATGGTAACTTTAATTTGGGTTAAGTCCCTTAATTTATCAGAATTTACAATTTGGTCCCTAAAGTTGTAATATGTTCAATTGGGTCCCCGTTTGATCTCTGATGTTTGTGATCTTTTAGTACGTTGTTTGTATGATCACAATTAAGGTTAATGTGCATCTAGATAAGATTAAAAAGAAAAAAAAAGGGTCGTTAATCAAGGTTGACTTTCGGGTTGACTTTGGTTTTCCCCGTGTGACTTTCTTAATTCGGGTCAACCGTCCAGACCGGGTTAAGGGGGTTACATTTAGCATATATCTCATAAAATTACATTATAGAGTTGGAAATTGTATAGTGTTATTAATCAGTGGAGTGATCCTAGTGGTAACGGATGTTGTATTTCATTCAGGTGACCCAGGTTCGAGCACCATGTATGCACGGTGTGTGCACGTTATTAAAAGGCTAAAAATGAACAGATATAGATCATTATGGGACTACCAGGACAAAGCATTGACATAGTTAGAGAAGAAGAAGAAAAGGGATATAGGGCATATCACATAAATAAAGTAAACAAGCAAGCATTGGTGTCATCAGAACTTTCCAGAAGGTCCTTTTTCGATTCGGATTTAATAGCTAGGTGGGAAATTATAACGAAGGAAGCAAGAAAGGCTTTAAAGTTGGGGAAGAAAATTGGGCTACGAATTGAAGGTAACAAGAAAGATGTCGTCAAAGACTTAGCTCTCTTCGAAAATAATTAGCCTTTGTGGAAGCGTGTGGGGGAGGTGCTCTCTAATTGAAGTGGGAGAAAAATGAAGGTCCTAACATGGAATTTCAGAGGATTAGGGAAGGAAACAAAGATGTCAGCAATGAGAAAATTGATTAGGGAAAAAAGGATCGAGATGGTTCCAATCCAGGAGACAAAGAGAACGAAGCTCTCATAAGAAGATATCAGAAAATTGTGGTATGACGACGACTTCAATTTCAGATTTGTGGCAGAAGAAGGTCAATTTGGAGGGTTAGTTTCAGTGTGGGATAGGAGAATGTTTATGCACCCTGCACAATCTTGGGTCAAGTGGATTTTTGGAAGAAATTGGTTGAGTGGAAGTTTACAAAACCTGACAATTGGCTGGTAGGAGCGAGAGGAGTGGTTGTGTGAGCTTGCAAACTAGAAGCGAGGAATTCAACGAATTCATTTCAAACTACAAGTTAATTGACATGCAGATGGCAGATAAAAAGTTTACCTGATTTGGTCCTCAAAATAGAAGGAGTAGGCCGGATAGGTTCTTGGTAGATGAACAATGGTTGTTGGACAATAATGATTTGATCCAAACGGGGCTAAAGAGACTAGTTTCAGATCATGCACCAGTTTTGTTGTCAAATAATTCAGTGGATTGGGGGTCAATGCCTTTCAAATTCATCAATGGATGGTTGCAAAAGAAAGATTGTAGAGTGTTGATAAAGGAGGTTCTTGGTAATAATGTTGGGAATAAATCATATTTATCCCTGAAGTTGAGACGATTGAAAAGAGTGTTAAAGAAGTGGAGTCACGAATCTTGTGAGAATTTTGACTCAAAGAGTAGAGAGATGCAGGATAAAATAGATGCATTGGAGGAGCAAGGCAATGAAGGTGTTTTAAGTGATGAAAAACAAGAAGAATTGAAACAATATAGACTACAACTATGGGAGACATTAAGGTTGCAGGAGGATTAGTGGAGACAAAAATCAAGAGTTAACTGGTTAGCCTTGGGCGAAGCCAATACGAAGTTTTTACACAATGTAGTGAAAATACGATCCAAGAGAAGAACAATTCAAGGTCTTAAAATTGGTGGGAAATAGAGCGAGGATGCAAAGATAATGAGGCATATGTGTTTCAAATATTTTAACAAGTATTTTAGCTGCAAAAGTCGAGCATGGAGGGCAAATTAAAATCTGGATTTCAAGAAACTCTCAGCTTTGGAGGCAAGCAAATTGGAGGAGCCATTCTTAATGGAGGAAGTTAAGGAGGCTATATGGAGTTGTGACGACTCTAAGGCCCTAGGGCTAGACAGATTCAACATGAACTTTTATAAGAAGTGTTGGGAAAACGTGAAAGGTGACTTGATGAGGCTGCTGGAGAACTTTCATAGAACATGTAAGCTTTCAGGAAGCATCAACTCGTCATGCATTACCCTAATCCCGAAAATAAATAATTTAGTAGAGATTTCAGACTTTCGACCTATAAGCCTGATACGCTCAATTTATAAAATTATTGCGAAAATGTTATCAAGAAGGTTGTGAGCTGTAATGGATAAATTGATTAGCGACACTCAATGTGCCTTTTTGAAAGGGGAGCAAATTTTTGATATCATTCTAATAGCTAATGAGATAATGCATACAATGAAGAAAGGAGGTAGTGATTCAGGGGGAGTAATACTGAAACTAGATTTCTCAAAGGCGTATGATTGTGTGTGCTGGGAATTTCTAGAGATGGTTTTATATAGGATGAGCTTCAGACAGAAATGGAAATCATGGATATTGGAATGTGTCTCCATGGCTAAAGTGTTAGTTCTTGTTAATGGTTCGCCAACAGGAGAATATAGAATGAGGAGGGGGCTGCAACAAGGGGACCCTTTATCCTCATTATTGTTTATTATGGTGACTGAAGCATTCCACTTATGTTATTAGAAGCTGAATCTTGTGGTGCAATAGGGGGTATTAGGGAAGTTATTCTGGGCCAGTCATTTACACATCTACAGTTTGCAGACGACGTGATTTTATATTTAAAACTAGTGGAGAAGTTCCTTATCAATATGAAACACATTCTTATATGCTTCAAAGCAAGTTCAGAGTTGAGCATTAATTTTAGAAAATCAAGTCTAATAGTGTGAATTTGGAACCAAAGGTTATAAACACATAAGCATTTTGTTGTGGCTGTCAAATAGGAAAACTTCCATTCACGTACCCGGGGATTCCTTTTGGTGCAGATCCGAGAAGGGTAATGACTTGGGAGCCAGTGGTTGAAAATTTTCAAAAGAAACTTTCAGGTTGGAGGTGTAGAAATCTTTCGTCTGCTGGAAGAATGGTTTTAATAAACTCAGTTTTTTCATCTCTTCCCTTATATTACATGTCTCTCTTTGAGATTTCGAGAACAGTAATTTAGTAAATCGAGAGGATGAGAAACAAATTTCTTTGGGGTTGCTTAGTTAGTAAAAGGAAGATCACACGAGTTAGCTGGAATCAAGTTTGTCTGCTCCGTTGTAAAGATGGCGCAAGGGTCGTAAGTCTACAAGCAAAAAACAATGCCTTGTTAGCAAAATGGGGGTGGCAGTATGCAACAGAAGGAACAACTCTGTGGAGAAAAGTTGTCACATCAAAGTATGGTAGTTCTATGCGAAACTGGGAATTGTTCTCTTTGAACAGTAAAAATATGTCTATAATTTGGAGAGGGATTGTAAATAATTGGAAGAAAATGGAAATTGATAGGTGGATGAATAACAATTCCTTTAGGTGGCAAGTAGGAGACTGTAAGACTTCATTATTTTGGGAATATGTGTGGTGTTTGGATAGGCCATTACGTGTGACTTTCCATCGATTGTATAGAATAGAAAAAAGCAGAGGTGTGGTGTTTGTAGAATTGGCCAATTTTGGCGAGCTGAAAGGAATACAATGGGAGGGAGTTTTCTCGCGAACTTTGATGGAAGCGAAGTAATGATGGTAGATGAACTTAGGAAGGAGATTGAAGGGGTTGAGTTGGTTTCAGAAGTTGCGGACAAAATAATATGGATTCATGACAATGCAGGTCTGTTTCTAGTAAAAAAAACTTTGTAATTTGATTGTTAATGTGGTAATTGAAGATCCAAACTTCGAATTTGGGAAGATTTGGAAGATCGCTTGCCTACTAAGGAGTTTTTAATGATAAGAGGATTCGATTGCTTATTATCTTTCCTTATCTGCAGTTGGTGTGGGTCTGAGTTGAAGAATGAAAACTATGTGTTCTTTGGATGTAGTGTTGTAAGGAGTTTTTGGAGTCGAATCTACCAATGGTAGGGAGTGTCCTAGGAAGACATTGATAATGCAACCAACTTCTTCAATTTTTGTTTTTGTAACATCCTCTGCCCGGCCTGGGCGAAAGGTCGAACCGATCGGGTCACACATTGGATATTGAAGTAAACCACAAAGTTTACCTCAATAAACGACCCTATTTTTTATTTTATCTTTTCTATAAGCTTGTTATTATCCTATGTGATAATATTCACAGCGGAACAATTTGCAACTCGATCAAACATTGATTAGGGACTCAATTGCATGCAAAAACATCTTAGGGTCCATTTTATAATTTTACCAAAATATAAGGACTTCGTCACTTTTTAAGTTACCAACCTTTAATTAATCACTTTATACGCATCTTTGTCAAATCTCAACTCAAAAAAATCATCAAAGCTCATTTAATTGCATCCACAACATTTAGGGACCAAAACGTAAAGAATCAAAACTTCAGAAGATTCCATTAACCAACTTAACGTTTGGATGTTTCGGTACAGGTTGCCCTGTATCGAAACTCCTATTTCAGAACAGGACTGTTTGTTTCGGTACACGAGGTCATTTCAATACAACCACAAACCTGTTTCAGAACACAGCCTTCTAGTAGACAAATGTACCAAAACGCCCATCCCTGTTTCGAAACTCCTAGGCCATTTCAGGCACCCAGTTTCGGTACATGCTCGATAAAAATCAATTAAATCCCATTTTAGTGATGGAAAGATAGTTTAGGTGATGGGAAAGTTGAGAGAAAAGTTTAAGAGAAAAGTAGTTACGTAAGAAAATGTTTAGCCTTTTAAAATCCCTTTTATTAAATCCCATTTAACAATCAATTAATTAAATCATTTTAAAAACAAAAAATCAAAGGAAAAGGCTGATAACACCATGGTGTAATAGCTCCCTAATGATTCTAAGTTTTGGCCCTCTTCAATTTAGTCATTAAAACATATTTTGTATTTTTTACAAATTAGTCACCGTTTTCAAAATACGAATTAATTCAGTTCAATTTCATCAAATTGAACTCTCCAAAACCTTCAAAACATTATTTTAAAATTATAAAATATTTTTCCATATTTTATCTCCCTCAAAAACCATTTATTTCAAATTAATCCTGAAACTAGCATAACTCACTCGAAGTTCTTAGCCGAACCTAAATAACTTTTAAGCCCAAAATCGGGGCGTTACAACTCTCCCCCAGTTAGGAAATTTCATCCTCGAAATTTTACCTGAAGGAAAAAGGTGCGAAAACTGCTTCAACATGTTCGTCTTGCTTTCTCACGTGGCCTCCTCAACTCCTCGATGTCGCCACAACACCTTCACAAGTTCAATCATCTTACCACGAGGAACTTTGCTACTAGAATCAACAATCTCAACAAGTTCCTCAACATAAGACAAATCCATATTCAACTCAATCTCCTCAACAAGCATAACATGAGACGGATCTGACCTATACCTTCGTAACATCGAGACATGAAACACATCATGAATTTTCTCCAATTCGGGAGGCAACCTCAACCGATATACAACAGGACCAACACGCTCCACTACTTCGTATGGTCCAATAAACCTTGGATTAAGCTTACCCTTACGTCCAAATCTCATCACCTTTTTTCAAGGCGGTACTTTCAAAAACACGCGATCGCCAACCACAAACTCAATCTCCTTACGCTTTAAATCTGCGTAAGACTTTTAACGATTCAATGCTGCCTTCAAACGATCACAAACAAGCTTTACTTTCTTTGTCGATCCCTTAAGAAAATTCGGAAAGGAAATCAACTTTTTCCATGCTTCCATCCAACAAGAGGCGCCCTACACTTCCTACCATACAAGGCTTCATGCGGAGCCATTTGTATGCTTGCTTGATAGCTATTAATATAAGTAAATTCCACCAAAGGAAACTGGTTTTCCCAAGAACATTGGAAATCTATAACACAACACCTCAACATATCCTCCAGCACTTGGATAACTCACTCAGACTGACCATTCGTTTGCGGATGATACGAGGTACTGAAATTAAGCCGTGTACCCAAAGCTCTATGCAAACACTCCCAAAACCTTGCTATAAACCTCGGATCTCTATCCGACACTATGGATTTAGGTACACCATGCAACCTCACAATCTCCACAATGTACAACTCTGCCAGCTATTCCAACGTATACGTAGTATACACAGCTATGGAATGCACACACTTCGTAAGACGGTCCACAATTACCCAAATAAAGTTTTTTTTTTGCCGGGGTCAAAGGCAAATCGGACAGGAAATCCATCGTAATCCTCTCCCATTTGCTAACAAACCATACACTTACTCACAAATTTAGCGACATCCTTCTTCAACCCAACCCAATAGTACTCATCCTTCAAACCACATTATATCTTTGTACTACCAGTATGCATAGCAAAAGGACTGCTATGAGCCTTAGTCAAGATAGTGCGCCTCAACTCAACATCTGCTGGCACAACTATTCGACTTTTAAAGCACAAGACACCATCATCATTGAAACAAAAGTACGTTGCATTACCATCTGCTATGTCATGAACATAAGGTACCAAAGAATCATCAAGCAACTGTTTCTCTTTAATCAACTAAACCAAGGAAGGTTTCACTTGTAACTCAGCTATCAATCCACCATCACGCAATATACTCAACCGAGAAATCATCGCTCTCAATTCTACAGCCACCTTCCTACTCAAGGCATCGGCCACAACATTAGCCTTTCCAAGGTGATACTTTATCGTAAAGTCGTAATTATTAAGAAACTCCAACCAGTTTCGTTGCCTAAGATTCAACTCTTTCTGAGACATTAGATACTTCAAACTCTTATGATCCTTATAAACCACACACTTCTCACTGTAAAGGTAATGCCTCTAAATCTTTAATTGTTTAGATCATGAGTAGGATAGTTGCGCTCGTGCACCTTCAATTGTCTAGATGCATACGCCACAAATTTCCCACCTTGCATCAACACACATCCTAAACCAACATATGATGCATCACTATAAACTACAAACTCCTTACTCAATTCAGGTTGAATCAGGATAGGAGCTTGCGTCAAAGCTTCCTTCAACCTCTCGAAAGCTTGTTGTCTAACATTCGTTCACTCAAAACAAACATTCTTTTGCAGCAACTTGGTTAACAGAACAACAATTTTAGAGAAACCATCCACAAACCTCCGATAATAACTCGTCAAACCAAGGAAACTACAAACTTCCGTCACCGATTTAGGCGTCTTCCAATTCATCACCGCCTCAATCTTGTATGGATCAACTCGGATACCTTTGGCCGACATCACATATCCAAGATAGACAACTTCTCTAAGCTAAAACTCGCACTTACTCAATTTGGCATAAAGTTGATTTTCCAACAACACTTGCAACACAATTCGCAAATGCTTATCATGATCCTCCTCGGTACAAGAGTACACGAGAATATCATCAATAAACACAACCACAAATTGATCCAAAAACTCGTGAAACACACGATTCACCGTATCTATGAATGCAGCCAGTGTATTAGTTAAGCCAAACGGCATTACCAAGAACTCATAATGCTCGTAACTTGTACGAAAAGCTATCTTAGGCACATCTACATCCTTTACCTTCAACTAATAATATCAGGATCTCAAATCAATCTTAGAAAACACAGAAGCACCTCAAAACTGATCAAACAAATCATCAATCCTTGGCAAAGGATACTTGTTCTTAATCATCAACTTGTTCAATTATCGATAATTTATACACATTCACATCGTGCCATCTTTCTTCTTCACAAACAAGACAGGTGCACCCTAAGGTGAAACACTTGGCTTAATGAACCCTCGATCTAGCAACTCCTGAAGTTGCATCTTCAACTGCTTCAACTCTTTTTGAGCCATTCGATAGGGAGCAATAGACACTGGAGTCATATTTTCATACAACTCGATGCCAAACTCAACCTCCATATTCTGTTGCAACCCAAACAACTCTTCCAGAAATACACCCAAAAACTCATATACCGTACATATGTCTTGTACACACACTTCCTTCGATCATAGATTCATCATATAAGCTAAGAAAGCTTCACAGCCCAACTTCACCATACAACTAACTTCAAGAGCTGAAATTACATTTGACAAGAATTTCACATTCTCGCCCACAATTACCAATTCGTAATCATCAGCAAGTTTCAAGGTAACTCGCTTAGCATCAAAATCGACCACCACTCGATGCTCGGTCAACCAATCCATCCCAAGGATTACATCAAAATCAAAGAAAGGCAACTCCATTAAATCAACTGCAAACATATGGCCTGAACAAATAAAGGACATCTCTTATACAACATTCTCGTGATAACAGTTTCACCAAAGGAACTAGTTACTTGCATTCCCACATCTAACATCTCAACAGGGATATCAAGAAAATGTGCATGCTCACTCCAGATATATGAATGCGTAGTACCAGAATCAATCAAAGATAACAATGACAACGATTGCAAAGTGAAAGTACCTGCAATAAAATTGGTGTCATTACGCCCCTCGCGATGTGTGTACACCCTCGTATGACCACCACCCTCAGGTTGGATAGCCACAACATGTGCTATAGCTCTTTGACCATCCTCCTACGCTGGAAGTTACCACGACCGCACCCACAACCTCGTTGTGGTGCAACAATTGCTGCTCTAACCTGACCACTTCCAACCAACAACGAACAATCACGTCTCAAATGGTCAGCCGAACCACAACTCCAACAAGCATTGGTCACTACAACTGCAGGAGCCTGCGCCTCTTGAGCCAAACGATGACAATCTCGCCTCATATTCTCACGTGATCCACATACCCAACAAGAATTAAAAGTCGATCTAGCGTGAGCACCCTGACCATAAGCTCCTCGTCCACACGAGAAGTCAAATCCAGACTCTGCTCTATATCCTTGGCTCATGCCACCAACACATCAAAATCCGTGTAATCAGAGGCCAACTTGAAAGTCTTCACTTCTTGCACCAATCCATAATGGAAACAGTCGCAATGATGCCTATCACTTGGCACCAACTCAGGAGCATACTGGCTCAAACGAACAAACTGAACCTCGTACTCAACCATCGACATGGTACCCTAAGCCAAAGACATAAATTCACGTTTCTTGTCAACCAAGTATCTAACTCCCAGATACTTCTTTTTAAAAGCATCTTGGAAGAACGCCCAATCCACCTCATTGGGCTCCATAGTCGCAATTACAGTCTTCCACCAATTGTAAGCATCACCTTGTAGCAACGAAACAACACATCCCAGCTTACGTGCAGCATTGTATCCCCATTTGATCCAAAATCTAGATCGTACTGGCCGTCCAAGCCACGGATGCCTTGGGAAACAAACCACGGTACTCAACTCCGTCCAAACTACGCAAGTATTCTAACGCCAATCCCAATTGCCCAGTAATAGGTCCTTGCACTTGCACTCCGGCAACAGTAGCCTGGAATGCTCTAGTCATCGCTTGGACCAGAGGCGTCAAATCACCCAACATAAGCCCAGCTTGCTCACGCTGTCCTTGCTCCTCACCCCCTGGTGGAGGTGGTGGAGGAGGTAAATTCCCACCAGGAAGAACCTCGTTCTCTTAATTTCCCTGCTCACCAGCAGCAGCAATCGTAGCTGAACGTAACTCTCTCCTCGGCCCCATTGTGCTATTACAATTAGGGCATGATAATAAAACAAAACAAAGAAATCATGCATGCTTCAAGCAAGGATCCAAGACTTCCAATTCAATTAAAACACTTTAACTAGAGTAATAAGGCAATGGGTATCCTAATTTCCCCCAAGCATAGCATAAGGTATACAACATACTTATCACAAGCATTGTGCATAGCAATCAATCAGATTCAGCCCATATCATCATCATGTATATAAAAACTTACATATACATCACAACCATCATGCATGGCATCAATATCATTTGTTCATCAACAACATGATTATAACAATCACCGTGCAAAGAATATATCGTCATTCACTTAGAATTACATCACATAAACTTACCAATAACTTACAATCATCCCATTCTTTCGTAACATGGCTCTGATACCACCAAATGTAACCCCCTCAACATGGTCTAGGCGAAAGACCAAACCAAACGGGTCACACCGGGAATATTGAAGTAAACCGGGAAGTTTACCTCAATAAACGACCCTATTTTTTATTTTATCTTTTCTAGATGCTTGTTATTATCCTATGTGATAATCTTCACAGTGGAACAATTTGCAACTCAATCAAACAATGATTAGGGACTCAATTGCATGCAAACACATCTTAGGGACCATTTTGTAATTTTACCAAAATACAAGAACTTCTTCACTTTTTAAGTTACCAACCTTTAATTAATCAAATTATATGCATCTCTGTCAAATTTCAACTCAAAACAATCATCCAAGCTCATTTAATTGCATCCACAACATTCAGGGACCAAAACATAAAGAATCATAACTTCAAAAGATTCTACTAACCAACTTAACTGTTGGGTGTTTCGGTACAGGTTGCCCTGTATCAAAACGCCCGTTTCGGAACATGACTGTTTGTTTCGATACACAAGGTCGTTTTGATACAACCCCAAACCTATTTTAGAACACAACCTTATAGTAGCCAAACGTACCAAAACGCCCTCCCCGTTTCAAAACCCCTAGGCCATTTCAGGCACCCTGATTCGGTACAGGCTTGAGTGTACCGAAACACCTGGGCTTGTAATGTCACTTTTTGTTGGATTTTCATACTTTAATCCAATCTAAAATAATCGAACATGCATACAACATATATAAGCATCAAACCTCAAACATACCTGGCATATTCATCAACATAACATGAGCATTTGCATCAAAGGTAAACTATATGCATGCAAACTATTGTCAAACCATGCAAGACACCAAAATGCAAAGTAAGGCATAAACCAAATACCTAAGGCCATTTACAAGTCTAAATCAGCAAACAAAACTTGCACAAAAGAGACTTTACACAAAACTCCCAACAACTCAACGGATCCCCCCATTGCCTTTATTACTTTAGTCTAAACCGAAACATACTTTCTTAAACGAAGTCTCTTGAGATCCCTTGCTACTTAATGCCTCCAAAACCTCAATTATCTGCATTGATGGACAAATGAGAGCGTAAGCACACAAGACTTCGTGAGGAGGCTCATAAACAAAACACCATCAATGCATTAAAACTATTTTTCATGTCCACATTGAAATCTCATTTCAATTTACTAAAACATCATTTGAAAACTATCATGCCCTTTTAAAACCATGCACTTTCCTTAACCAAAATCAACATGTTAAACATCAAACCACATGTATCATGAATCATCGACAAGTTCCAAACCACACTCAATTTAAGCCTTCACATACATAGCTACCACATGCAAAGCTTAAAGAGTAAAACATGCATAAACTACATTATGCAACATAAACCATTCCATGATACATCATCACTTATATTGGCTTACAAGTGATCATTAAACAAGTTCACAACTCAAAACCTCATATCAGATACACAGATTACAGCAAGTATCTACTCGACACTTCAAGTCATCTTAACCGAAATTAGTACATTCACAACCAAATGTACCCTATCAATCGGGTACAATTACAACCCATAGGGACACCAACCCTATCATCGTTTAGATGCTTAACCACTAACGAGATATGGGACACCAACCTCCTTGATCGTTAGGGTACTTGGATGGAGACACGGGACACCAACCCTTCGACATCCAAGGCGACTTTTTATAGTGCACTCAATCCTATAGCTAGCTAGCTATATCTGATATCATTTATAAACCATTTCACATAATCACTTGCCAATATAATTCACATTTAACACTTACCTCACTGTTTTCAAAGCACTATCAATAAATCACATTTCCAAGCATTAAACCATGCTTAAAATCACAAGTATAAATCATATACTTGAAGGATCACTTATCATGTACATCCTTCAACATTACATAATTAAAAATAGTAACCACGCTCTTATAAACATGCTTTAACAGTAGGTAAAACCATTTATTCAAAACAGAGCATAAATCGTCACATAATAGCACAACCGAGAGAGGAAATTCCTTTTACTTACTTCTGAACTTAGTTAAGCGTTTCAAGCTTACCACTAAGTTTCCAAATCAACTTTTAAAGCTTTCAAAACTGAAAATCGCGTTCTCTCTCACCGACACGCGCAAACTCGACAAGTCGACGCGAACCCAAGCAATCAAAGCTCACGAGCCTTCACCGATTGCTTTCGATATGTTCTCCCATGTTTACACCACACAAGAACAGAGGAATAATACATCACAATGCATTAAAATCTCTGGCAAACAAAGCTACCTCGTTGCTCTGCCCAAAATCACCAAAATGTCAATCTGAAACAACCGAAAACACATTCGATTACACTACAAACTCAACCCAGCCAAAACATATCACTTTCATCCATTTTTGATTAGCAATTAACATACAAAAACAACCTAATTACATCATAATACCTCCAGCAACACAAGATCCATATTAACACCACAAAACCCCCAAATCTAACATTCTAGCAATTAGAGATCCAACTCATTTTGGGATTACTATTATAAAACCTCTATTTCAACATCATTTAACATCCAAAACATGATTAAAATCAATTTCAAATCAATCAAAACACTACCATTACGAAAATCTTGAGAAATCATCTTCCAAAGCTTGATTTAGCCATTTTCATCAATTTGATTATAAAACGTTGTTATAAAACATAATTAAAGAGCCAAATGCTTGGTAATTTCAATAAAGAACCTTGATTAGAGGAGAGAAAATAAAGATCATCTCTAACACAAGCTTTTCCCCTTGATTTGCAATGATTTAGAAGAAATCCTTCAAGAAATCTATAGCTAGTTGATGTAGAAATCCATGAGAATCATTTAGAAATCAAAAGTGGATGAAAAGAGACAAATCTTTGGAGATTTTAGTGATGGAAAGATAGTTTGGCTGATGGGAAAGTTGAGAGAAAAGTTTCAGAAAAAGTAGTTACGTAAGAAAATGTTTAGCCTTTTAAAATCATTTTTATTAAATCTCATTTAACAATCAATTCATTAAATCATTTTAAAAATAGAAAATCAAGAAAAAGGCTGATAACACCTTGGTGCAATAGCTCCCGAAGGATTCTAAGTTTTGACCCTCTTCAATTTAGTAATTAAAATGTATTTTGCAATTTTTACAAATTAGTCACTGTTTCAAAATACCAATTAAATCAGTCCAATTTCATCAAATTGGACTCTCCAAAACCTTCAAAACATTATTTTAAGATTATAAAATAATTTTCCATATTTTATCTCCCTCAAAAACCATTTATTTCAAATTAATTCCGAAACTAGCATAACTCACTCGAACCGGTTCACCCGAACCTCTTAGCCGAACCTGACTAACTTCTAAGCTCAAAATCGAGGCGTTACAGTTTTGCAGTGTCTTTTACAAATACAACAAGAGGTTTGTGGTTAATTTCAATGGCAGCACCATTGTGAAGTTTATGGTTATCCCGTAATGAATGTGTCTTTGAAGGAAAATCCATGGCCCTCAATGATCTTGTATTATTGTCAAAACTCCGGGCGGCTACTTCGGTGAAAATCTCAAAGGATGACATGATCAGTAATCTGGACGAGTGGTGGGAAAATCTGAGAAGCTGCACGACTCCTAAACATTCTGAATAGACTACTTGGAGCCCACCGTTGGTCGGTTCGGTCAAATTCAATGTTGATGGGGCTGCAAAAGGGGAAGTTGCAGGGTGCGGTGGAATACTTCGAACGGCGGAAGGTGTAATCAGAGCGCTATTTTTAGGGCCTACACTCAGATATGGTCTTGATCATGCACATGTGACAATAATAAAAATAACATTGGATGTTTTCTTGGAAGCAGGCTAGGATGGAAAGGCAACGTTAATTCTGGAATCAGACTCAAGGGTGGCACTAAACTCGATAGATAACCCACTGCAACGCCCATGGAAACGGTGGGCTTTATTCTTTGAAATCGATAAGGGTATTTACAGAATTGAAAACGCTTGATTCTGCCATGTTCCAAGGTCTTGTAATGGGATGGCCGACAACCTAGCGAAGGACAGGTGCATAATTGAAAACGCTCGATTCTGCCATGTTCCAAGGTCTTGTAATGGGATGGCCGACAACCTAACGAAGGACGGTGCATAATTGAAAACGCTCAATTCTGCCTTGTTCCAAGGTCTTCTAAGCTGGTAGTTAATATGGGTTTGACAGGTCTGGTGTTTAGGTGATTAACTAGTCTGGCAGGTGTAATCGTTTAGTTATGTATCCCTTGGTGTATGTTGCAATGTACATAAGGTCTTTGAGCCCGAATGTGTTGTACTCTTTTCCTCCAAATAGGTTTAGGGGGATTTTTAATGACGCACACATTCGGGATTATGATTTTAACATCAATAAAATCATTTGTTGAGCAAAAACAAAAAATTAAACGAATACTACCTTATAATCATACTCAGCATATTAAAAAAAAGTAACTTGTTGAAACCACAAGAACTTTATTTTATTATTAACTTGAACGCAAAATCACTACATCAGGATAAAGATGTTACTTTTTTGAGTTTTCATCAACCAATATGCACATGGGATTTTTAACCCACTAATCTCTTGATTAGGTAAAGACCTGTCCACACTTTACACCAGTAACCAATTACTCAGTCATGTGAAAACAATCTATACTATTATATGTTTGTATTACTAATATTATAGAAGTTCTGAAATATACTAATACTGCTATAAAATAATGTCTTCTTATACGACTTTCTCCCAATCCATAATGTGCTTTTATTTCTTATTTTTTAATTCTTTTGGTAAATGTTGAACATCTCCTTTAGCGTGATGTCTTCATCTCAAACATACGACTGGTGAATTTAAGCATTCCAACACTTTTTTCTTCTTCTTCACAAAAATAGGCAGAAACTAATCAAACGACACGTTCGATTTCACACTTTCAGACAAACCCCACTATTATAATAGAATGTATTCATTTTAATATTCTTAAAACGTTGAATATCAGTTAAATTTGTTATATATGACTATGACAGCAAGGTGGCAACGCCATGGTTATGGACCACATTGTATGCATAGTGTCATCTGAGAAAGCAACCTAGGCAGCAATTGGTGTAGCAATAATCAAAAACCCTAAAAACCAAAAAAAAAAACATTATAATGGCCACCATGTGCTAAAAGCAAAGGGGTCGCATGCAGCTTAATAAAAGGAATACGGAGAGCGGACAAAAAATCATGAAGTACTCTAACGTTAACGAGGGTATACACGTGATTTGTAAGAAAAAAATGACTTAAGTTGATGTATTTTTTTTTAATTATGAAGGGTAACCCAAATGTAACATTACTCATAATTGAGTGACCTAGGTGTAACCTTTAATAATTGAGTGACTCAAATGTACCCTTACCAATAATTGAGTGACTCAAATATAACTTTTAATAATTGGGTGATTCAAATATAACATTACCTTTAATTGAGTGATCTTGTTGTAATTTGCCTATTTATTTAATACGGGGCGTTAATAGGGGCACAAAGAAGGTAGAAGATTTTTATTATGGAGAGTGATCTGCTTGGAATCGATAAAAGTTTAATCATAAATTATGGGATTAAATTAAGGAGGCAAATCGAACACGGTAGAATCCTTGATCATATTTTTAAAAGATTCAAACGTAGCTGTGGGAAAGATACGTTACGTTTCTAAGTCTGGGGAATATAAACCCTACTTTATATATGTTTTTTGTGTGTGTGTTAGTGTGTGGACTTTTAAACAAAGTGAGCGAGAAACCAAGTGTTTACTCCAAATCATAATGATTAAACCCTATAGCCACTATTTCTCTCTGGATTTCATTCCTTATAATCACACCAATTTTGTTTCTTATCGCATGTCCACCTAGTGGCTCATCTTACTACATAATTTAATTACTGCAAACTAAAGTCATAACGCACATAGATACTGGCTAAGATTAAGGAGTAATTCCAGGGTTGTTGAAATCTAAGTAAAAAAAAGGCGTCAACCGTCGAGGGTTGTTTAACTTTAGTATGGTGGAGGGAAATATGGAATACAAAGTTGACTTGAATATATTAACCGAATAGAAATTCTCTGCCCTTTTTCGGTGTTTTTATTTATGCCTCTACACTAATAATTAAGTTTAGGATTTGTAACCCCCTCGTCCCGGTCTAGTTAACAGACCGAACCGAACGGGTTATACGAGGAAAACTGAAGCGAAACCCGTTAAGATCTTACCCCGATTAGCAACCCTATTTTTTTAATTCTATTTTCTTGATGCCTTAATTATACCCTATGTGAGACGACACGCAGCGTAACACACACAGATACAAAACAAGCAAACATGCAATTAAGATAACCATTTTCAGATTTTTCAACAGGCCGTCTCGGTACGCTATATGACTGTATCGATACGTCTGTACTTGGTCAACACCCCAAGTCAAACCTAGGGAAACTGTATTGATACCCACAAGGTGAGTATCGATACGCCCTCAACGGTCAACTTCTCTTGGCCAACTACAAAGACCGTACCGATACTCTCAAGACTTGTATTGATACGCCAAAATCTCGTCAATTTATCAGATTTCCAAAGAGCATTTTGGGTATCGATACTCCCCCGCGTATCGGTACGCCTTGCCCAAAACAAAGGACCGTATCGATACCTCCCTTGAGCGTATCGATACGCCCTGCCCTGCAAGACTGGTTGTTTGCTATAAAAAACACAAGGGACTCAACACAAAGGCATTTAACAAGAAACTCCTCCCTTGCCCACTTGCCTCCCGGAACCTCTAACGATCTACATTGTTGGAAAAAGGGAGCGTAAGCTTAAAGCTTAGTGAGCAAAGCTCTAAAACATAACAACAATGCAGTTTTAAAACATAAATCTTTATTAGGGGAAACAAAACCATTTAAGGAAGAGATGCAATAACACAAGCATAGACCAAACATGGTTTTCACATCCACAACCATTCCCGGTGGGACTACACATCACCGTTCACAACAACTAGAAGTTCTGTGATGGGCCTACACATTATCGTACTCTTCTACTAGTCACTACCGGTGGGACTACACATCACCGTTAGCAACGACAACCATCACATGAGGATTGACATCAAGAATGACTACACAACAACACTAAAACGGAGAGTAAAGACAATCAACATTTCACACAACCACACCAATAATCGCACACACCAACACTTAACGAAACAAGGAAATTTAGCAAACTTACACTTGGGTTTAGGCTAGCCCTTAAGGCTTCACACAAACCCCCAAGAACCCGCTTTGAAATTATTTTAAACTTCAAAACATTACCATTCACCGATAGAGCCCGAACGAAAGCCGAAACACTGTTCTCAAGCCCCCGTATCACCCGGTATTGCATCCAAAGTACGTGAACTCGTTTCCCCTGTTTCTCATCAACCAAAAACAAAGTATTACTCCCTTATTCTTCCATAAATTCACTATCAAACATCAGTTCAAAAATCCACAACATTCTCTCAACGATTCAAAGCCGAAATCTATCAAAATACCATTCAAACTCGTTCTTAAGCAAAGCCCAGCAATAACCCATCAAATTAAACATCCCAAACACATCAAAATCATCTAAAAACACCCCCCCCCCCACATCAAAGGAACCACCAGCCACGTTTTCAACCCAAAACCAAGCCAAAACTCAACAATTTCAACCTAAAAATCTCATTTTTATACCCATTTCGGGTTGCCTACTTTTAACCTCTATTATAGAATTTTTAGGACACCAAAACAAGATTTAAAACACCCTTAAACAAGATATTTAAATACCCGTACGAAAATCCCCTCATCCTTCCTCTTTTCAAACTCATAGTATTTTGGAAAACTTTGAACAATGATTTTTTTTAAAGAAATATTTAAACAGTAATAAACTCAAGGGAAGGAAAATCGAAACAAAAGAGAAATTACCTTGTAAACTTGTGTGTGTGTGTGTGTGAGGATTGCTCCAATGGAATAGTAGAAATGGTGGCTTTGGTAAAGTAACGTGAAAAAGAAAAGATGAGGAAGATGGTGGCTTCTTTTTTGGGATAAAAACCCCTTTTTTGTTTTAAAATCCCCAAATTCCCTTTTTGCCCCTTACTAAAAAAAGACCCATTTTTAGTGTTATTTAATAAAGTTTTCTTTCAAAGAAACAAACTCGAACCAGTTTAACCCAACGCCCAAACCAGAGTAACTTTCGGGCCCCAAACCCGGGCGTTACAACTCTCCCCCACTTAACGAATTTCGTTCCCGAAATTACCTGACGGGAAAAGATACGAAAACTGTCTTTCCATGTCTTCCTTTCTCTCCCAAGTAGCCTTTTCCACACCTCGTTGTCTCCACGAAACCTTGACTAACTCGATAGACCTCCCACGCAACACTTTCTTGTCTATAGCAAGAATCTCAACCGGCTCTTCATCATATGACAAGTCGGGGTTCAACTCAATCTCCTTCACTGGCATTACATGAGACGGATCCGATCTATACTTCCGAAGCATAGAAACGTGGAACACATCGTGTATCTTCTCTAACTCGGTCGGGAGTCTCAATCAATAAGCAACGGGACCGATCCTCTCAACTACCTCGTAAAGTCCAATGAATCTCGGACTCAACTTACCTTTCCTACCAAACCTCATCACCTTTTTCCAAGGTGAGACTTTCAAAAACACTTTCTCACCCACTGCATATTGTATCTTCTTTCTCTTCAAATCAGCATATGATTTCTGTCGGTCTGAAGCTGCCTTCAAGCGATCACAGATCAATTTTACCTTCTCGGTAGTTCCCTTAAGCAAGTCGGGCATAGGTACTAGCTTCTGTCCGGCCTCGGTCCAACAAATAGGTGTTCTACACCTCCTACCATACAGAGCCTCATACGGTGCCATCTGAATACTAGCCTAATAATTGTTGTTGTATGCAAACTCTACTAATGGTAGGCGTTTCTCCCAAGAACCTTGAAAGTCGATGATACAACACCTCAACATGTCCTCTAACACCTGAATAACTCTCTCCGACTAACCATCTGACTGCGAATGATACGAAGTACTGAAGTTCAACCAAGTACCCAAGGCATGATGCAAACACTCCCAAAATCTAGCTGTAAACCTCGGATCCCGGTCTAATACAATCGACTTCGGTACCCCATGCAATTTCACTATCTCATTGATGTACAGATCGGCCAACTTATCTAAAGTGTAGGTAGTATGAACAGGTATGAAATAGGCACACTTAGTGAATATCGACTATCACCCACATTGAATTCTTCTTTGAAGGAGTCAACGGTAAACCCGACACAAAGTCCATGGTGATACGTTCCCACTTCTATTCCGGAATCTTCAACGAATGTAACAAACCTGAAGGAAACTAATGCTCGGCTTTAACTCGCTGACACACCATACACTTACTCACAAACTCGACCACATCTTTCTTCAACCCAACCCAATAATACTCTTCTTTTATCCCACAATACATCTTCGTACTACCTGGATGCATAGCAAAAGGACTTTTATGTGCTTCATTCAAGATAGTACGCCTTAACTCAGAATCTTCCGGAACTACTATCATATCCTTGAAACATAGGATCTCGTTCTTACCAAAACAGAAATCTGTGGGTCTACCCTCAGTTATATCTTGCACGTGAGGTGCCAAAGACTCGTCTTGCAACTGTTTCTCTCGAATCAACTGAACCAACAAAGGTTTAAGTTTTAACTCGGCTATCAAACCGCCATCATTTGACACACTCAATCTTGCAAACATGGCCCGCAACTCAACTGTCACTTTTCTACTCAAAGCATCGGCCACTACGTTTGCCTTACCCGGATGGTATTCTATCGTAAGGTCATAATCCTTAAGAAGCTCTAACCACCTACGTTGTCTAAGGTTTAACTCTCTGAGTCATCAAGTACTTCAAACTCTTACGATCGGTATAAACGGTGCACTTCTCACCATAAAGGTGATGTCTCCAAATCTTCAAAGCAAACACTACTGCGCCTAACTCAATATCATGAGTGGGGTAGTTCTTCTCGTGAACCTTCAACTGCCTCGAAGCGTAAGCTACAACCTTACCTTCTTGCATAAGCACACAACCTAAACCTACATACGAGGCATCATTTTAAATCACACTCTTTCCCTGGTTCAGGCTGAATCAAAATAGGAGCTTCGGTAAAAGCTTTCTTCAACTTCTCAAACACTTGTTGCCTTACATCCGATCACTCATACGGAACGTTCTTCTGAAGAAATTTAGTCAAAGGTGCCGCAATCTTCGAAAACCCCTCGAAAAATCTTCGATAATACCCCGCCAAGCCTAGGAAACTACGTATTTCTGTCACTGACTTTGGTTGTTTCCAACTCACTTTGGCTTATATCTTTTTGGATCCACACTGATTCCATTTGTTGAGATCACATGACCTTTGAAGACTACCTCCTTAATCCAAAACTCGCATTGACTCAACTTAGCATACAATTGATTCTCAAGCAAAGTCTGAAGCACTAGCCGTAAATGCTCATCATGCTCTTCCTCGGTCCTAGAGTACACTAAGATATCATCTATGAACACTACCACAAACCTATCCAAAAACTTATGGAACATTCGGTTCATCATATCCATAAATGCGGCTGGAGCATTAGTCAAACCGAAAGGCATTACCAAAAACTCATAGTGCCCATAACGTGTACGGAAAGCGGTCTTCAGTATGTCCACATCTTTCACCTTCAACTGATAGTAACCAGATCTCAAATCAATCTTCGAAAACACTGAAGCACCTCTCAACTGATCAAGCAAATCATCTATCTGAGGCAAAGGGTACTTGTTCTTCACTGTTACCTTGTTCAATTGTCTATAGTCTATACACATCCTTACACCGCCGTCCTTTTTCTTCACAAACAAGACCGGAGCACCCCACGAAGAAATACTAGGCCTAATGAAACCTCTATCTGACAATTCCTGAAGTTGTGTCTTCAACTCTTTCAACTCCTTCGGTGCCATTCTATACGGAGCAATAGACACTGGTGCAGAATCAGAATACTTCTCAATAGCAAATTCAACTTCTCTATCTGGAGGTAAATCCAGCAACTCTTCCGGAAAAACACTCGAAAAATCACAAACTACTCTAATATCTTGCGGTCTAACCTCACTCATATTCAGATTCATCACATAAGTCAAGTATGCCTGACAACCCGAATCCATCAATCTATAAGCTTCTAGAGCAGAAATAACATTGGACAAGAACTTAATGTTCTCGCCCACCACTACAACTTCAAAATAATCCGTAAGTCTAAAGGAGACTCTCTTGGTCTCAAAGTCTACCCTAGCTCTATGCTCTACGAGCCAATCCAAGCCCAAAATCACATCAAAATCATAGAACGACAATTCCATCATGTCAACCGGAAACACATGGCCTTGAATAATCAAGAGACACCTCTTATACATCTTTTTAACTACCACGATATCACCAAAAGAACTAGTAACATTTACACCTACCTCTAACCACTTATACGGTAGACCTAGTTGACCTTGTATGTTCACCCAAAATATACGAATGTGTTGAACCTGAATATATCAAAGAAAGAAAAGTCAATGATTGTAATGAGAATTACCTGCAATAACATATGTGTCATTCGCAGTCTATCGTTGTGCATACACCCTAGCCGGTCCTCCACCCTCGGGCTGAACTGCCACCAAATGAGCTAAGTTCCTCTAACCATCGTTCCTCGGCTGAAAGTTACCACGACCGCGCCTACGACGAGCCGCTCTGCCCCTAGCCAGGTGTGGACAGTTATGCCTCAAATGATCCCAGGAACCACAATTCCAACATACCCCAAAGGTACCTATACACTCGCCCTGATGGCATCTCCCGCATCTAGTGCACTCAGGAGTGTGAACAACAACCTCTTAGCCCTGGTGGCCCCATCCATGGTTACCGCCCTTATGTCTCGAATCGGGCTTATACCTCTTATCTCTATGCCTCTTGGCATGATCTTTGTCCCAATCCGCATGTCTCTTTCTGGAATCGGACCCACTAGCACGAACACTCGATCCTAAGTTCTGCTCAATATCCTTGGCCCTAGAGACCAAAACATCAAACTCGGTGTAGTTAGAGGCAAGCATATAAGTCTTCACATCTCTAGTCAAACCATAACGGAAACACTCACACCGTTCCCTCTCACTGGGAACCAACTCTGGAGCATACTGGCTCAACCTCACAAGCTGAACTTCATACTCAGACACAGTTCCCTCTTACACACATATAGATACAAAATAAGCAAATAGGCAATTAAGATAACCGTTTTTTCCGATTTTTCAACAAGCTGTATCGGTACACTATAGAACCGTATTGATACGCCTATACTTGGTCAACACCCCAAGTCAAACCTAGGGAAACTGTAACGATACCCACAAGGTGAGTATCGATACGCCCTCAAACGGTCAACTTCCCTTGGTCAACTACAAAGACCAAACTGATACTCTCAGGACTCGTACCAATACGCCAAATTCTCGTCAATTTCTTAGATTTCCAGAGAGCATTTTGGGTATCAATACGCCCCCACGTACCGGTACGCCTTGCCCAAAACAAGGGACCGTATCGATACCTCCCTTGAGCGTATCGATACGCACTGCCCTGAAAGAGTGGTTTTTGTTGTCAAAAACACAAGGGACTCAACACAAAGGCATTTAACAAGCATTTAAGCAACATATAATCATACATATGATTCAAGGAAAGCAAGAAACATTCATTTAAGTCATTCCAACAGAAACATAGATCAAGACTTCAACCAAAGTATAACGTCCAACCAAACATGCTTAACATCCAACAAAAGAATCAAAGACCATAACAAGGCATGCTTCAACCTTTAATCATGTCAACAACATTAACAATAACAAGACTTAGGAGTTTGAACACCAAATTCATAACAAAAGCGTAGTATTCCAATTGCTAAGCATTATTACAAAACTTAAAAACCATACTTTGAGCTTAGCAAGAATTCCAAGAAAGTCCTCCCTTGCCCACTTGCCTCCCGGAACCTCTAACGATATGCATTGTCGGAAAAAGAGTGCGTAAGCTTAAAGCTTAGTGAGCGGAGCTCTAAAACACAACAATAATTGTAGAACTAATGTTTTGATATAATAATTGAAAATTTTTTTTGACTAATTTGAAAACAATTTAAAACTTATCTTTAAGTCCAAACAACTTGAATTTATGTTTAGGGCATCTTAAAAGGTTTTGGCAAAGTTTTTCATGCTTTAAAATAGCCAAACTTGAATTTTCAGATTTCCCATACCGATACGGTGTAACCCGTATCGATACATTTTTGCCCAAGTTTGGTTACTGCCAAAACCCGTATCGAAACAGGCTTTGCCGTTTCGATACAGAGAGGGATCGTTTCGATATGCATGGTAAGCGTACCGATCCCCATTTTAACAACCCCAACGGCTAGTTTCCCAACGACCTTTTAAATGTCATATCGTATCGATACGCCCTCAAGCGTATCGATACGCTTAGGCTGGAAAGAGCACAACGACTAGTTTCTGAAGAAGGCCGTACCGATACGGGTCCAAGTGTATCGATACGGAAGGCTGCAGAAAATCATTAAGATGAGAAATAAAGTCTCCAACGGCTCCAATTCAACCCCAACGGCCAGTAACGGCTACAAACTCAAAGAGGAGTATAAAAGGGACCTCCAAGCATCTAGTAATGGTTAATGCTTCAATTGTAATACAACATATGATCAAGAAATTATCTTAGTGCTTGAGTGTCAATTTATTATATAGACAAACACTAGTGAGCCAAAATTGTTAGATTTGCTCAAGTGTTTTAGGATTGGGTGAGAGCTTTATTGTGCAAACAAATACCTATTAGAGGGATTTGAGTTTGTATATTTTTATCTCTTGTAAAGAGGGTTTGATCAAGGCTTTGGGTAGAAAGCTTGAATGGTTTGTAAGGGTTTCCTCCTAAGCCTAGAAAAAGGGACAAATCAATAGTGGATTGATTGAAAATCCATAGCGTGAAGCTAAGGTAGTGGATGTAGACCTTGGTTAGAAGGTTGAACCACTATAAATCATCGTGTCCTTATTCTTTTAAGCTTCTACACCTCTTACACCCAAATTTCCACTTCTCCACCACTTGGCGAGCAAGAACAGTTGAAGGAATCGAGCACCGAAAAACCCAACAATTGGTATCAGAGCTTGGTTCAATTGAAGAGGATTAACATCCTATTGAGAAGATCCGGCAAGCTCGACCAACATTTCAAACAACCGGCTCAATGGCGCAATCCATCGACAAACCGCCCTTCTTCGACGGAACACACTATGCCCATTGGAAGACAAGGATGAAGTTCTTCATAAAGTCAAGGGACTACAAGCTTGGGACATAGTAGAAGATAGTCCTTTCATGCCACAACATAGCAAGGCGGATTGGAGTGCCGACGATTGCAAGAATATGGAGCTAAATCGCAAAGCCTTGCACATCCTATTTTGTGCATTTGGCCCCAACATCTATGAGAAGATGTCTTCTTGTGAGAGTGCCAAGGAAGTTTGGGACAAGCTTGAAGTTACATACGAGGGGACAAATGAAGTAAACGAGACCAAGATCGAGCTCCTTAACCTAGCGTATAAAAACTTCAAGATGGATCCGGAAGAGGACATTGAGAAGTTGTTTGATAGGTTCTCCACCATCACCAATGGACTTAAAGGTTATGGAGAAGCCATCCCGGAAGAGAAACTTGAAGCTATCGTCATCATCGAAGCCAAGATTCTTAAAACCTTGATGCTTGATGAGCTCATGGGGTCACTTCTCACTCACCAAATAATGAAGAAAAACAAAGAAGAGGAGAAGAAGAGGGAAGAAATTAGAGCTATGGGGGAGAAGAAGCTCAAAGGGCTTGGTATCAACACAAATGTCATTGCTCTCAAATCCTCCACATGCCATCATCTAGATTCAAGTGAAGAGGAAGAGGATGAAAAAGAGATAGTTCATCTCTTCAAGAAGTGTGCTCCTTACATGAAGAAAGCCTTAAAAGAGCTTGAACAAAAATCCATGAAAAAGAAGATGGCAAGCACTTCAAGCCATAAGAAGAAGGCATATGTGGCTACTTGGAGTGATGAGGACTCCACCGACGATGAACAAGCCCACCTTTGCCCTATGGCCATCGAAGAAGATTCAAGGGTAACTTCTAATTCATCTACTTCATGTTCTTATTCTTTCGATGAATTACAAGATGCCTATGATGATTTGGTTTTAGAGTTTAAAAATCACATTTTGAAAAATAATAAAATGAATTCAAAGTTAAAAATTCAAAATGATTTGATTTCTAAAACCAAACTTGAACTTAAAGCAAAACTCGAAGAGTTTGAACAAAAATGTTTTAATTTACAAAATTTGCTTCATAAAGTTCAAGAAGAAAAGAATTTGATTTCCAAAGAGCTTGAAAAGAAAATTAATTTTGGAAAATCAAACTTTTATGTAAGACAATCTAGTGCCCCTAGATTTGTAAATGGTAAATGTTTTAGAAGTGTTTGGGTCCCAAAAGAACTAACCACTTCAACTAAAAAAGATGAAATTGAAAAATGGATTCCTAAGGGGACAAGATTTTGTGCTACTAACGTCTATGGATCCAAAGCAATTTGAATTCCAAAAATTACTTGATTGTCTTATGATAGGTGTGATGGAGATTGATCAACAAGTCAAACTTTAAAGGGAGCTCCATGCACACAAGGAAGAACACTTGAAGAAGGAAGGCTTCACATCCTCCATTGGGTTCAAGTGTTGTAAAATCTAGTTGTTCTTGCTTTTATTTGATTTATTTTTTATTTCATCTAGATGATCATATATGTTGGACTAACATTTTGATGATGCTTTGAGTAAGGGGGGTCCATTTTAAAACCAAAATTCTAAATTTTTGTCATCTTTTCAAACCTCCCAAGTTATTTTGAACTTAATGTCTTTTGAATTCTTTTTGATATAACAAAAAGGGGGGAGAAATGGTTTGAAAAATTGAATTTTCAAATGAATAAGGGGGAGCTTTAATTGATTTCAAATCTTAATTCTCTTATTCAAAATTTATTTCAAAAAGGGGGAGAAATCCCAAACAATTTTTCAAGTTAGTTTTATTATATCAAAAAGGGGGAGATTGTAGAACTAATGTTTTGATATAATAATTGAAAAATGTTTTGGACTAATTTGAAAAGAATTAAAAACTTATCTTTAAGTCCAAACAACTTGAATTTATGTTTGGGGCATCTTAAAAGGTTTTGGCAAAGTTTTTCATGCTTTAAAATAGCCAAACTTGAATTTTCAGATTGCCCGTACCGATACAGTGTAACCCTTATCGATACCTTTTTGCCCAGGTTTGGTTACTGCCAAAACCCATATCGAAACAGGCTTTGCCGTTTTGATACGGAGAGGGATCGTTTCGATATGCCTGGTAAGCGTATCGATCCCCATTTTAACAACCCCAACGGCTAGTTTCCCAACGACTTTTTAAATGTCATATTGTACCGATACGCCCTCAAGCGTATCGATATGTTTAGGCTGGCAAGAGCATAACGGGTAGTTTCTGAAGAAGTTCGTACCAATACGGGTCCACGCGTATCGATACGGAAGGCTGCAGAACATCATTAAAGATGGGAAATAAAGTCTTCAACGGCTCCAATTCAACCCCAACGACTAGTAATGGCTACCAACTCAAAGTATAGAATGGGACCTCCAAGCATCTAGTAATGGTTAATGCTTCAATTGTAATACAACATATGATCAAGAAATTGTCTTAGTGCTTAAGTGTCAATTTATTGTATAGACAAACACTAGTGAGCCAAAATTTTTAGATTTGCTCAAGGGTTTTAGGATTGGGTGAGAGCTTTATTGTGCAAACAAATACCTATTAGAGGGATTTGAGTTTGCGTATTTTTTTCTCTTGTAAAGAGGGTTTGATCAAGGCTTTAGGTAGAAAGCTTCATCGGTTTGTAAGGGTTTCCTCCTAAGCCTAGAAAAGGGGACGAAACAATAGTGGATCGATTGGAAATCCTTAGTGGGAAGCTAAAGTAGTGGATGTAGACCTTGGTTAGAAGGTTGAACCACTATAAATCATCGTGTCCTTATTCTTTTTAGCTTCCACACCTCTTACACCCTAATTTCCACTTCTCCACCACTTGGCGAGCAAGAAGGGTTGAAGGAATCGAGCACCGAAAAACCCAATAACAATGCAATTTTAAAACATAAATCTTAATTGGGGGAAACAAAACCATTTAAGGAAGAGATGCAATAACACAAGCATAGACCAAACATGGTTTGCACATGCACAACCATTCCCGGTAGGAGTACACATCACCGTTCACAACAACTAGTAGTTTTTCGATGGGACTACACATCACCGTACTCTTCTACTAATAATTACCGGTGGGACTACACATCACTGTTAGCAACGACAACCATCACGTGAGGCTTGACATCAACAACGACTACACAACAACACTAAAACATAGAGTAAAAACAATCCACATTTCACACAACCACACCAATAATCGCACACACCAACACTTAACGAAACAATGGAAATTTAGCAAACTTACACTTGGGTTTAGGCTAGCCCTTAAGGCTCCACCCAAACCCCCAAGAACCCACTTTGAAATCATTTTAAACTTCAAAACATTACAACTCACCGATAGAGCCCGAACGAAGCCGAAACACCATTCTCAAGCCCCCGTATCACCCGATATTGCGTCCAAAGTACCCAAACTCATTTCCCATGTTTCTCATCAACCAAAAACAAAGTATTACTCCCATATTCTTCTATAAATTCACTGTCAAATATCAGTTCACAAATCCACAACATTCTCTCAACGATTCAAAGCCGAAATCCATCAAAATACCATGAAAATTCGTTCTTAAGCAAAGCCAGGAATAACCAATCATATTAAACGTCCCAAAAACATCTAAAAACATCCCCCAAATATCAAAGGAACCACCAGCCACGTTTTCAACCCAAAACCAAGCCAAAAACTCAACATTTTCAACCCAAAAATCTCATTTTTATACCCATTTCGGGTTGCCTACTTTTAACCTCTATTTTAGCATTTTTAAGACACCAAAACAAGATTAAAAAACCCCTAAACACGACATTTAAATACCCATACGAAAATCCCCCCGTCCTTCCTCTTTTGAAACTCATAGTATTTTGGAAAACTTTGAACAATGAGTTTCTTTAAAGAAATATTTAAACAATAATAAGCTCAAGGGAAGGAAAATCAAACCAAGGGAGAAATTACCTTGTAATCTTGTGTGTGTGTGTGTGAGGATTGCTCCAATGGAATAGTGAAAATTGTGGCTTTGGCAAAGTAACGTGAAAAAGAAATGAGGAGGAAGATGGTGGCTTCTTTTTTAAAATAAAAAATCTTTTTTTTTTGTTTTAAAACCCCTAAATTCCCTTTTTGCCCCTTACTAAAAAAACCCCTTTTTAGTGTTATTTAATAAAGTCTTCTTTCAAAGAAACTAACTCAAACCGGTTTAACCCAACGCCCAAACCCGAGTAACTTTCGGGCCCCAAACTCGGGCGTTATATGATTGTGGTTAGGGTTTAAAGAATTTGGGGTATGGTGTAATTTTAGGGTATAAAGTTTAGGGTTTAGAATTTAGGGTTTAGAATTTAGGGTTAGGTCTTGAAATTTAATTTTTTTTAGTATTTTTGAGTGTTGGAGTATAGAAAGGAGCATTGAAAACGGTAGAAGATTTTTATCCATATTAAACGGATGCATTCATATATAAGAACTCGCATTAGAGACAAAGCTCCCCCTGGCAATGGTATGGTATTCAGCTTTTTATTGGACAAAAGTCTTTAGCCCTTTTCGGTGCATTTTTATGCTCAAACACTAAAAAAAAAATTAAGCTCCAACTCCAAATTTTAAATCCTAAACTATAAATCATGAAAAAAAAATACACCCTACCTATAATTTTTTAAACTCCAACCTTAAACTTTAATCCTAAATCTTAAACCTAAATTTTTTAGTGAGACATAAAAAATACCGGAAAAAAAACAGAGAAGTTATATTCTTCTATTGTCACCGAATTTGAATTTTTACTTTTTTGTAACGAATTAAAAAAGAAAGATTCCAATATTATTCGTATCTATCATGTGAAAAGCACTGATTGGCCGACTTACAACAAAAAATGTAGAGCTAGGTTCATTGATCCCAGTACACTATGATGTGATTACGAATTCCATGGCATATCTTTTTCACAACACAACTCAAAGAAACCCTGGAAAGGTAATCTATAATATTTGCATTTTTATTGAAAGTATTTCTACCTATTGTATGGAACAAAGAATATTATATTTCTGTTGGTGCTGTATAACACAGTCAAATATTCTGATAAAGAAAAACACCGTCAAATATTGATGGAGACGTGGAGAGATCAGAGGGAGTGGACATCTGCTTGTTTATTCTCTTCAAAATTGAGACTTTTTTTTTAGATTAGTGAGATGCTTAGATGTTTAGGGATTGGTTGGAATTTCCTTAATCAAATTCAAAGGGATGGATCTGATTAGCCAAAAGTAAGTAAAAAGAATGCGAATTCTAATTGCCAATAGTTTGTCATCTAGTTGAAGTTGGAAGATGGGGAAACAAGATATGCAAGTGTCGGCATAAACATGAAAATCATTAATAATTTAAGCACTTTTAAATAAATATTAAAATTATTTAGTCAAAGAAAACAAGGTTTATTGAATTCGTAAAACAACTCAAGGGAATCCCTCCCATGTTTCATTAGCCTACCTTTCTGATGTTTCATTGAATAATATTAACAAAAGGTACAACGCAATTAACTTAAGCTGCTTACGCAATCTCCCTTGCTACTTTCATCCTTATCCTTTCTTATAACCTAAGTTAAAAGTTAAGTAATCCAAGTTTAATTAACCTTGGTAAAGAGGAAAGGGAAAAGAAGCAGTCCGTCCTTGTATTACTCCTCCCTTCCAAGAATGGAAATTCTTATCACATCTGTGCTCCCACTGGACCCAACTGGGCAGCTATATATTCATTTCCACAAAGAGACACACTAGTCCTTAGCCAATTTCGGCACTTTTAAATAGAAGCAAAATGGGTAGTTTTTATAGAAAATGTATCTTTTTTCTAGCTGCATTGGATAACCTTACCACCTAAATTACTCATATCATGGATTGATCTTTCAGATATGATTCTTTTGAAAGATGTATAATTGCGCGACTTCTAAAGTGAACACATTTACAAATTACAAGCATGATGAAATCAAAGTCGGTTAACGTGAGATTTTGAAGAATCAAATCAAAATGCTGTAACCTTGAAGCATGAATGCTGCTAGTTAAAATTGCTGGGCACATTCATTGGTCATTGAGCAATAGTGATGAATATGGCGACTGGGGTAATACTGCAAATGTAAAATGGAAGAGGCAGGTCAGACAAGTGTGTGCATCTTTTTTGAAATTAACATGTGTATGACTACAACTTTGGGTGGTCCCAAAATAGCTACTTTCCGAGTGCCATTGGTTGCACTTGCCACCCCCATGTGCATTCCCCCGTTAAACCAATCAGTCTCCAACCTTTAAAGGCTTTCCCCCCCACTTCGGTGGCTTGAATTTGAGCCACGCTAGTCCTGAGGATCACCCTGTAAACCTTTCTATTCGGGTCATTGTTTGTAATTTGGATTGAAGTCAACACTCACAAGTGTTAGACCAGACAGAAAAATAGAAAATTAAACACCGTTTCACTGATACATTGTTTATAGATGGTTATTACCCCGGCTGTAAACCATTTTAAAGTACAAAATGTGTTTTCTTCCGAATGGAGGAAACCTTAGGATAATTAGCAAGTATGGAGCTGTTGTTTGTTTTATTTGATTCTACTTGCCCTCATCCGAGGAAGGGATTAAAGAAACTACGCTTCTTTTGCTTTTGTCATCTTATCTTGTCTTGATTTTGTTCCCACGATCTTATCTTTGGTCAGATTTGGATTTTGGAATTCGTCACCTCTCTCTATATAAAATGTTGAGTCTGTTAGTCCCCAACAATTACTATGAGATGGTGATTCTGTTGCAAATCTGTTAGATTTGGGTTAGGCCTGTTATGAAATAACCGATTGATTTTGACCATATCAATTGGTTATTTTTATGCTGGGCTATAAAAAAAAGAGCTATCTCTCTTGGACTTTAACGTTTTTGGTTAACAGCCAACACTCAAAATTCAGATTAATCTCCTCTTTCAAGATAATTTCTAGGGTTTCTTTCCCTTTTCTTGTAAATCCAACATGGTATCAATCACCGGTTTTTCTGTGACTGTCGTCAGCCGCTGTTAATTTCATGTTCGTCCTCTTTTTTCCCTGTCTCGCTGTTCATTTTCTTTCTCTTCCAGCCATGTCGAGTTCCAACATTGTTGATTTGGTAGCGGGTGATGGTGATTCTGCTAGATCTAGTGGCTCTCGCTCCGGCAAGGTGTTTACGAACAAGAAGATTAATGGTCTCCTGGACGAAACAAATTTTCTAATATGGAAACAACAGATTCTCTTGACGATTCACAATCATCGTCTTGAGAAACTTCCCACTGGTGTTGTGACTGCTCATCCGGCTCAGATTCGTGTTGTCAATGGTTCTCTTGTCGACAATGAAGCCTATGAGGATTTTGTAGCTCAAGATAGCGCTCTTGCATCCTGGCTGTTATCTACTATGAGTGCTAATCTCCTGACACTGTTTGTTGGAGCAGAGATGCCTGCTACGATCTGGAAAATCATTCTAGAATACTTTAGTAGTCATTCCACGACCACCGCGATGAGCCTCCATGTCCATCTTCGATCTGTCGGGATGGGTGAGCTGAGCATACGTGCTTACATATCGAAAGTCAAAGAGATATGTGATGCACTTGCATCATGTGGTAATCTGGTCTCTACAACGGAGCATATTGCTTCGATACTTAATGGATTACCTCTTGAGTACAAACCGTTTGTGGTAGTCATCACCGCGAGCCTTTTTCGTTGGACACAGTTACAGCTGTGTTGGTAGACGTATAGGCTTAGCAGACCATCTTTGATCAACAACAATCATTTCTTATGAGTGTCCACAATGTTCAATACTCTACTGACAATGCTGGTTCTTGAGATATCGTGTCTAATGCCTCGAATCAACGTCCTTATCGATAACAAGTACACTCTGGTGGTCGAGGAAGGAATCGCAATCGTTATCAATGTCAACTTTGTAGCAAGATGGGTCATCTAGCAGACCGATGTTACAAACGCTTTGATCAAAACTTTCTAGGTGTTACTGCTTCGTCTCAACGGTCCTCTTCCGGTCCTGTGAATGGGTCGTCTTCTGCCAATACTTGTACCATTGACATCAACAATGGTTTTGCGCACAATACTGGAATGGCCTCTCCTGTGGCAAATTGTGTCTACTACTCGCAAGGATCCTCATCTCCTACCAGCACTCATAGTCAGTGGTTTGTCGACATGGACGAACACATTATGTCACGCCTGATGTCGCAGTTGTTCATCAATCCAGTGATTATTCTGGTCTAGATAAGATCCATGTTGGAGATGGTAAGGGGTTGAATATTTCCAAAGTTGGTTAGTCGTCAATTATGTCTAATTCTCGAGTTATGGTGTTACGTAATCTGTTGCTTGTTCCTAAGGTTACTAAAAATCTGCTCTCGGTCTCGAAGTGTGCTAGAGACAACATGGTGTTCTTCTAATTTCATGACAATCATTTTGTGGTTCGTGATGAAGAAACTGGAGAGGAATTATTGTGAGGCGTTGAAGATGGTGGTTTGTATGTGTTCAATAAAGACGCTACTTGCTCTGTTAATAATGTTGAGATTGATGTTCCTTGTACAGAGTTAGAACTTTCGCATCGTAGATTAGGTCACCCTGCATCTGTTGTTTTAGCTTCAGTTTTAAAGCATTGCAATGCGAAGTTGTATGTTGATCAGAATAAAGGACTCTTGTGTTCAACATGCCAGCTTCGCAAGAGTCACAAGCTCCCTTTCACAGATTCTAATACAGTTTATAGTAAGCCGTTTCAGTTAGTTTTTACTGATCTTTGGGGCCATGCCCATGTCTCTTCTAATGGATATTCGTATTACATTTCATTTGTTGATTCCTATTCACATCATACGTAGTTGTATCTTCTCAAAACTAAGTCTCAGGCAGCTCATATGTTTCAGTTATTTGCAAAAATGGTACACACTCAATTTGAGGCGGACATCAAAGAGGTTCAAAGCGATTGAGGTGGAGAATTCAGGAGTTTGGCTCCAGTCCTTATTGCGGCTCGCATACGACACCGTATTACGTGTCCTCATACGTTGGAGCAGAATGGAGTCGTCGAACGTAAGCATCGACACATTGTCGAGCTTGCCCTAACGTTGCTTGTACAAGACTCTCTTCCCACTCGGTTCTGGTCGTATGCTGTGGGCAGTGTCGTGTTCCTAATCAATAGGCTGCCCACAAAGGTGCTAGATGGTTGTACCCCAAGTGAGAAGCTTTTTGGAATAAAGCTTGACTATTTGTCTATGAGGGTATTTGGATGTCTTTGCTACCCATATCTTCGACCGTTCAATAATCATAAGATTGAATTTTGATCTCAACCTTGCACTTTCATTGGCTATAGTCTACAACATCGAGGATATCAATGCCTTACACCACAAGGTAAAATTGTGATTTATCGCCATGTGGTATTTGACGAAGGTGTGTTTCCATTTGGAGGCTAGAGCTCTCTGTTAGCTGAGTCTGCTGCTTCAGCTTCTAGTGTTGAGTCTCCGCCTTTGTGGGTTCCGTTAACAAATGTGTTATCATCCAAGGTTGTAGAATAACAACCTGGTTTCTCTAATGCAACACCCAACCCTGAATCTCCCTCACGACAAGGACATGAACCTTCCTTGCAACAACGTTCGGGTGTGGCTGAGTCCATTCCTATAGTGCAATCTGATTCGTCTTAGTTGCAACCTACTGCCACTGCATCCAATCCTATAGTGCAACAAGATGTTTCAGCACCAATGGTGACCAAGGAACCAATTATCTCGCCAAGAAATTCACCCACACTTGAGCGTTCTACGTGTCCTATGAACATGCAGCCACATCCACATCGCAATCGGGATTTCCTGCTCTTGGAAGGAACATGGAGGTACAAGGTGGTGGCTCTCGTGAGTTGAATGAATCCAATAGTGACACTCTTTGTATGCAAGACTGTGGGCAGTTACCAGCTGATAGGAACGAGTTATGTGAAGAAACTCGTGCACCTGGAAATAGTCACGCTATGGTCACAAGAAGCAAGCGTGGAATTTTTAAGCCAAAAAATTTTACAGCCACTAAAACTACATAAAAGGCAGTTCCAGACACTATAAATCAAGCCTTGTTATCTCCAACATGGAAGAATGCAGTGATGGTAGAGTACAATGCCCTTGTGAACAATGAAACGTGGAAGCATGTTCCTCTACCTGAAGGTCGAAAGCCAATGGGTTGTAAGTGGCTGTTTCGAGTCAAGAAAAATCCAGATGGCTCAGTCACTTGGTATAAAGCACGATTGGTCGCAAAAGGCTTTTCACAAATACCATGGCAAGATTTCAAGGACACGTTCAGTCCTGTGGTGTGGTTTTCAACGTTAAATGTGGTTTTATCCCAAGCTATTACAAACAAGTGGACGTTACATCAAATTGACATAAACAATGCATTTATGAATGGGGAACTCGGTGAAGAAGTGTTTATGCAACAACCTCCAGGTTTCGAACAAATGATGGATGATGGGACTCCTCTTGTGTGTCGTCTTTAGAAGGCGTTATATGGCCTTCAACAGGCTCCTCGAAACTGGTATTCAAAACTGCGTGCGCATCTTATAGAAATTGGCTTTCGTGAATCAAGGGCTGATTCTTCATTCTTTATTCGTGACAGTCAAAATATCGTTACGTACTTGTTAGTGTACGTTGACGATATAATTGTCATCGGCCCTGTCAAAGTTGATGTTGAAAGTGTGATTATTAGCTTGAGTACAAAAATTGCTTTGAAAGATCTTGGTGAACTTCGATACTTTCTTGGTATTGAAGTTCAGCGAAGTGAGCACATAATTCATTTGTCTCAACGGAAGTGTGTGATAGAGCTGTTGCAAAAGACAAAGATGATACAAGCTAAGTCGACTCCCCTCTCATGTTATCCTCGTCAAAGTTAACTCAAGGTGATGGAAGTCCTTTGACTGATCCCTATGAATACCGTAGTATTGTCGGTGCTCTTTTGTATATTTGTCATACACATCCTGACATAGCTTATAGTGTGAGAAAGGTTGCACAATCTATGCACAAGCCCTGTGAAGGACACCTCTCAGATGTCAAACAGATCCTGCGTTACCTTGTGGGTACAGTAGATTATGGGATAAAATTCACTGCTTCGGTGGAAAGGACAACAAACATTGTTGCATTCGCTGATGTAGATTGGGGTAGTAATCTAGATGATCGACGCTCCACCACGGGTTTTTGTGTATATATTGATAACTGCCTTGTCACTTGGTGCTCGAAAAAGCAAAAGTCAGTGTCTAGATCGACAACGAAAGCTGAGTATATGAGCATAGCGGATGCAGTTGCAGATGTTATGTAGGTTGCTGCATTGCTCAAAGATATGAAAATTCGATCTACCGTGGCTCCAGTAGTTTGGAATGACAACACAAGTTCTGTTGCACTTTCGTTCAATCTTGTTTTTCATGCCAAGTCCAAACATGTGGAGTTAGATCACTATTTTGTACTGGGAAAAATCTCACGTGAGGTGCTACATGTGAATTATGTTCCGGCTGAAAAACAAGCTGCCGATGGGTTAACTAAACCACTGTCAAAATCTTATTTTCAGCTCTTCCGCAGCAAGATGAGTGTTTGTAGTACAATATAGTTGGCAAAGAAAGTAAGTTGACATTGATGTGAAGAGCAGGGAGAATGTTAAGTCTGTTAGTCACCAACTAATTTCTATGAGATGGTGATTCTGTTGCAAATCTGTTAGATTTCGGTTAGGCTCGTTATGAAATAACCAATTGGTTTTAACCATATGAGTTGGTTATTTTTATGCTGGGCTGTAAAAATAAGAAAGCTATCTCTCTTGGGCTTTAACGTTTTTGGTTAACAACCAACATTCAAAAATCAAATTAATCTCCTATTTCAAGATAATTTCTAGGGTTTCTTTCTCTTTTCTTGTAAATCCAATATAAAACATATATATGTGTATCATGGCAGGAAGCAATGCTTTTCTATGTCCAAAGAAAATTTTTCGTATAACTTAAATATCCTTACCAATAACAAAAATGGGTAATGGTAGGTAATATTTATACAATTACCACAACAATAATTGAAATAGAATGCATGTATACTTATTCGGTTCTTAATGATTAAATTGCCTTCGGCAAGTAGTCAATTTTAGCACATGAGATGGTGTCGTCATCGATTATTCTATTGAAAATCATTGTGGTGAAAGATTCAAGCACAAGTTGAACGAATGAGTCCACTCCACTCTGTATTGGTTAGAAAAACAAGAGTGCGTTGTGATGACATTTCTTTCTACCGAGTTGAAGCAAGTTGTGCGTGTCCTGTGGATTCCACGGCCACTCGAGCCAACCATGTTTATCCTCGTGCCACTTAGGCTCCTACCTAGCTAACTGCCATCGAGCCATTGCATTCTGTGAATAAAAAGACCTTTGCATACTGATTTGATGCTACTAAACCATCAATAAAAAGTTTTGCTTTTGATGTTCTCTCAAGTCCTTTCAAAGCCACGACGATAAAATATGATACTTTCCTCAAATACAGACAAAGTGGTCGTAGTGACTCATGTCCTTGTCTCCACTCCAATATTCCCCGAAAGCTTCTCTCAAATGAACTATCCATGGCACGTGTATTCATCCGAACTAACACATCTCTCCACTTCTATATGGTTGAAGGGTTTGACAACGTATAGATATTTTGTTGAAAATAAATATAAATTAGTATTAAAACTTTTAAGACTTAAGGGCTACTTTGTAGTAGTCTTAATTTATTGATTTTGTTTTTATGAAATTTTTTTTTGCATCAATTTAACTACTAAAGTAGTCCAATTAAATCACATTTGGCCCTTGACTGATGGAAGCCAACGTTGGTCGTTATAGTGATGACGTGACGGTCAACTATGCACATTATAATTTCAATATTTGGATAAATAAAAAATCACATTATTTATCTTATGTTAGAATCAATTGATGGTTGTCACATGGAAAATGCACTGTAATTATATATATATATATACATATTATAAAATCTGGACGTTAACAATGACGACATATTTCTCTACTTCCGACCTTAAAGATATTTCTCCAACCTTAGTATTCCCTGCCAATTATTAAAATGATTAGTTCTCCAATGCATCAGCTATTATAATAATAATGTTTTTCACTCATCTCTCGAGCCACGAATGAGATATGGCTAATACATATAGAAACCTGGAAAGATGTGAAAATACCACCCAATTGGACAACAATGGTGACTTCACCGTACAGATCCAGAGGCATACCTTACCCCATTGTTTATCCTCTTCAATGCTGGCCAGCTTTAGAATCCCAAGACCCTACCTCCAATTTAATTACTTGCAAAATTATGTATTCGGAAAGCCTAATCCCATTATAGACTTAGTTTCTTATTTTTTTATAAATCTTAAATCTAATCTTAATCCTATTTAGAGAGAGGAAAAAAACTCTAAGAAAAGGAATATAAATGTTTTTGTGAGTCTTATGACCTAATTAGGGAATTTGAACCGACCAAATGTATTTGCTCCCATCATAGATCTAGTTCAATCTAAGGAATATATATAACTCGAACGTAGAAATTTAAAAATGAATGTTGGAATTCAAGTTTTAAGAACAAAATGATTAGGGATGTAAAAAGCTGACCTGACCTGAAAACCCGACTGAAACCTGCTCGGGCCAAAACCTGATTTGACTTGAAAATTTAATGACCCGAACCCGATCTGTAACCGACTGTTGTTGACCCAAACCTGAATTCGACCTGTTACTGTAGTGACCGAACTCGACCTGCGTCCGACTGAAAACGACTCGAACCCGAATTGGACTTGTTACTATGGACCTGAAACCCAACTTGCGCCCGACTGAAACGAACCTGAACCCGAAGCCGACCTGGCAGATAACCGATTTTACCCGACTGAATTGACCTGAGATCTGATATTACTCGACCTGTTTTGGACCCGACTTGTTTTGAACCCGACCTATTTTGGACCCGGCCTGTTTTGAACCCGACCTGTTAATTGACCCGACCTTCTTCGAACTCGGCCTATTTTTAACCTGAACTGATATTGACCTGACTTGATATTTACCTGACATATAGTTGAGGAAGTCTATAATTTGATAAATTTAAAGTGTTGATAAATGTAAAGTATTAATTTATTAAATTAATCTAGTACTAACTCGTTCAATATAAATTATTTGTGAAGTTTAATAAGAATTAACATACTTAAATTTATTTTATTAAAAAATATTGAAAATTTAAAAGTTTAAATTAATAAGTTATGATGGTTGAATTTAAAATAAATTATTTAAAATTTAAATCAATTTTTTAATTATGATCATTAAATTTAAAAAAATATTTTATTAAAAAATTTAATTATAACTATTAAAATAAAATAAATTAGTTTAGGGGAAGTTTTTTGAATTAATGGGGGAAAGTTTTGTTAATTGATAGGGGATTATGTGGGGAGGGGGTTTGCCGCTAGATTTTAAACAAAATTAGGTGTGGGCAGGATTTTCTTTATTTAAGGTTAATTATCTTTTAGGTTCTTCTTTACTTAGATGGTTAGGGTTTAGGTTTGTTAGGTTTTAGTTTGTTTTTTTAGTCTTAACTTTTGGTTTAGTTTCTTTAAATTTCATTCAATTAGGCCATGCTTCATAAATTGATTAATATTAAGCCTTTTGGTTTGCTTTAAATTTGATTTGGTCCTCGTATAATGATTTGGTAAGTAATTAGGTTTAATAATTTTATTCATTTGTGATTTGGGCTCTAATTAATAATTTAGTTTTAATTTATTTTTAGATTTGTCCTTTTTATGTTTCAATTTATTTTGTCTGTTAGATTTATGGGTTTATGTTTAGGGTTTAGGGGTAAATGTGTCAAGTTGATTGTTTGGGGCTATGAGATTAGTTTAGGGATTATGTGCTTAGGCTTGCACTCTAATTATTAGTGAATAATGTCTGTAAGATTTAGAGATTCATATTTGGGGTTTAGGGGTAAACATGTTAACTTAATTATTCGGGGTTATGATATTAGTTTAAGAATTAGGAGATTAGGCTTGTACTCTAATTATTAGTGATTATAAGATTTAAGGGTTGAAGTTTATGGTTATTATTTAGGGGTATACATATATACATACAAATATGTATGTTTTGGTATATATATATATATATATAACTATAACAATATATATATACTAAAACTTACATACATATATGTATATATATACTAAAACTTACATATACATATACATACTAAAACTTAAATACATGCATATGGTTTAGTATGTACGTATACATGTGTGTGTTTTTAGTATATATATATTATACATATAATATATGTACATATATACACATACATACATATATTTAATTAATTATAACAATATATATATATATAAGTATACATATTATACATACTAAAACTTACATGCATACATAGATATACACATACACATATACATACATACATATATTTTTAGCTAAATTTGACTCATATATATTCCTATTTTTGGTAATTTAGTCGAATAATATTTTTATTGTTTTTTTAATTCGTACAATATTTTTTTTTAATTTGTCCAATGTTTTATAATTTTAATTTGATATTTTCATCATTCTAGACCCTAAAACTTTATTTTTATTCCAAATTGACCCACATTTATTTTTTTAATTTGTCCAATTTTTATTATTTTTATTTGATATTTTCTTCATTCTAGTCCCTTAACTTTATTTTAATTGCATACTGACCCCTATATATATTTTAATTCATCATGTTTTATAATTTTAATTTGAAATTTTGTTCATTCTAGACCCTAAAACTTTATTTTTATTCTAAATTGACCTCTACTTATTGTTTTTTTAATTACTCTAACTTTTATACTTTTAATTTGATATTTTTGTTCATTACAGTCCCTAAAACTTTATTTTTATTCCAAATGTACCATTTTCATTGTTTTCTTTTAAATTTATCTAATGTTTTATAATTTTAATTTGATATTTTTGTTCACTATAATCCGTGAAACTTTATTTTTAATCCAAATTGACCCATTTTCAGTCCAAATTGACCCCTTTTCATTATTTTTTAATTACTCCAATGTTTTATAATTTTAATTTGATATGACTTTAAATAATTAACTCCAAATCAATGACGAATGACGAAGGCCAACCTAAAGTCTATCGACTACTTATATGGTTGTACCGAACTCAAACTAAATACGAATTCCAATCCCGAAAATACCCCGACTTGAATTACCCGACCTGAAACTACCCGACCTAAAATTACCCGACCTGAAATGCACCCGACCTGAAATGGACCGGACTTGAAATGGACCCGACCTGAAACGGACATGACCTGGAATGAACCCGACTTGCAATGGACCCGACCTAAAGTGTATCCGAACCCGAATTAACCTGTCAATTATCTGCTTCAGACCCGACCCGTTTTGACCCGACCTGAAATGGAATCGACCTGAAATGGACCCGACCTGAAATGGACCCGATCTGAAATAGACTCGACCTGAAATGGACCTGCACCCGACCCGAGTCGAGTCAAAATAAAAAAATAATCTGAAATGACATATACCCGATTTTACCCGACCTGACAGTACTCGACCTGAAACTCATCCGATTAACTGTTTTTACACCCGTACTGAAATGATTATAAATGTTGTTCAAGTGCAAATTGAGCATGTGAGACGGTGACAAACTCTTGTTGTCACCGTTAGATTGTCATATGTTAGGATTTTGTTGTCAACTTTATCCGGTTGTTGGGCGTGTGGAGGGCAGACTTTGGTTGACATGATTTTCTTTAGACCTGTTAAATCATAGTTTTAGATGCGACACTTCCTTTTGTCTGAAACTAATGTAACAAGTTATAACACTTGAATGGCATTGTTGTTATTTCATATGATAATGGAGTCCAATACTTTGGTTGAAGGGTCTTAAAGTAAACAAAAAACTGCTATAGTCCCACTCAACTCTATAAATAAAGCACATTATTTTCTTATCACATCCGATACTTATCTTAGAGATCAAAACGGGTGAGAAAGCTAGGAAGAAAGAGAGAATGAGTGAAGTTTGATCAAAAAAAAAAAAGAGAGAGAGAATGAGTGAAGATTATCAGAAGATCATGAAAATTCAAATGAATGAACATCAAGATCAAATGGATCTTATCTTCCAAACCTACCCCGGATTATACACTCAAATTGAAGCACAACAAGGTATTTTGTGTTGCATAAACTCAAATACAAAAGCATGTTGATTCTTCCATTGTTTTTCCAGATCATGGTAGCTTAATTAATTAACCCGATGAGCAGGGGAAGTGAAACCTCGACGACGGAGGAAGAAGAACAAAGGAGGGGAAAACAACCATTGTGGAGGGGCTAAAAAAAGGAAGCTTACCCAGGAACAAGTTGATCTTCTTGAACTTAACTTCGGTAATGAACATAAACTAGAGTCGGAAAGGAAAGACCGGATTGCTTCGGAGCTGGGACTTGACCCTCGCCAGGTTGCTGTTTGGTTCCAAAATCGAAGAGCTCGTTGGAAGAGCAAGACGATGGAGGAAGAATACAACAAGCTCAAATCACTTCATGAGACTGCAGTTCTTGACAAATGCCGCCTTGAATCCGAGGTATATCTTTTATAAATCATTTTAGCTCAACTTTTACCAAGAAAATAAAATTATAGTATGGTTTTACGTACATTACCAAATTTAAATGCAAACCCTTTGTTTTCTAATATTTTAGACATTTCGATCTCCTAAGATTTTCTTTTCCCTGGTTTCTTAGGAACCAAACTGGGAAGAAAGATAGTAAAAGTTGTCAGAGATAAGTTAATTAACAAAATAAATAAGGCCTAAAGAGGTGTTGGCTGGAAGGGAACGAAACTGCTTAAGCAAGTTGCAACATCTTAATCTTTATCCTTTTGAGAAATATAAGGTGACCCACCATATTGGAACGTGCATGGCATGAGCTCTGGGCTCGAAGAAGGCCATGTCATGTTGTTGAGTTAAGCTATTAAAATGTCAGTCAATGAGATCATAATGTAACTTTATGAATATAAATAATTTCATGTTTTTAAAACATTTGATATAGTATTTATATGATTCCAACTCTTCCTAGAAAATATTAAATCTCTCGTTTTTATGTGTATTGTAGTAAGGATAATATGAATCAAACTAATCTCAGTCTACCTTTCTATATTTAATTAAATGATATCATTTGATTTCTGTATTTCCAATCAAAACAAAGGGTCCACTTCCTTACATTAAACATAAAAGCATACCTTTCAACAAAAACAAAAACATAAAAGCATAGCAATTTTTTCTTTACATATGCTGGGTAATATCATACATTTTAACACAACTTTCGTAGGTTGTAAAGCTGAAAGAGAAACTTAGCGAGGCAGAAAAGGAAATTCAGCGGCTGGCGGAACGAATAGATAATAATTCAAGCCCGTCCGTACTATCAATGGAAGCCAATATTGATCCAAATTTTCCGGGGGAGTTTAGACATGATGATGTTTTCTACATTGGAGAAGACAGTTATATTCTTGGTACGGAGTGGGTGAATCTTTTTTTGTGATAATTGCATGTGTAGATATGAATAAATATGAGACCTAAATCCAATGAATGTAATTAATCCTTAATTTTCTTTTCTCAACTACTTGTTACTATGTTGATTTAGTGAAGTGACTTGACTTTTTATAAAGATCCATGATTTAGTGTATAGTCATCAACAGCTGATTTCATGACAGAATAATTATTAAAATTTTCAAATAAAATAAATGTCAAATCTATTAATTTTAGTAAATTTAATCTATGATGTCTCGAAGAAAAATAAAACCCTAATCATGTGTCTACAACACACTTTATCTAAAACAAGATAAGATCGTACTAAATATAGTTTGATGAGCTGTATAGGGAATTGATTTTTAAACTTTTATTTGGAAATATTTAATATCTTAAGTTTTATAATATCGATAATAAATTGAATTAATTCACACAGTTAGCTATTTCATTTAAACCGTTGATATGCCTTTCTCTTTAAAATCCCTTGCAAGAAAAATATATACTAACACGATGTGAAATAATTTCTTTTAAGAAAGAAAAAATCTACATCATCCCTTTACCCAACATGATTATAAATGTTAATTATTTGATCTAACTAATGATATTATAAAAGTAGAAGATGAATTGTGGATTGAATCATAATTCAATAGACATTATTGTAACATTTAAGAGACCATAAGATTAAGTATTTTAAACACTCAATAACGTACGATTTAAGAATTTTTGTGCGTGTGTGTGCTAGCAGAATTTGGAGTAAAAAATAGGGGGTTAATTTAATTTTTCTAAAAAAAATTGGAGGCTTAAACGAAAGTTTTCAAAAAAATTTGAGGGTTTAGCTAAATTTTTTAATAATTTCGAGAGATTTAACAAAAAAATTTAAAATTTTAAGAGAGAATTTAATGAAAAATATTCAAAGTCTTAAAACTTAATATGAATTTGTAAAAATCTTGAATGAGCTAAATTAAATTTTTTAAAACTATTAAGAAAAAAATTTAATTTTTCCAAGATTTTGAATGTTGTGGCCCCACTGTCCCTTAAATGATCCGCCCCGAGTGTGAGGGAGAGGAGACGGAAGGAGTCATGGGTAGTTTTAAGAATTGTACCAAAATACAGAGGACGAAATTATGTTTAAATTAAAATGGATTAATATAAACCCTTATACTATGGTCTAACTCTGACTTTGTCCCTTGCATAATTTTCTTTATCGGTTACCCTTTTGCAGAATCATTTTGTTCTCATTTACAAAGTCATTTCACCAATCATAAAGCACCATGTCTCATGGTAAAATAAAATATATAAATATATATAAACAAATTATGTTTTTTTTTTTAATTTTTAACGACTTTAAGCATTTTATTTTTTAAAAAATAAATTAACCATAATAACAATTTTATAAAAATAAATAAATCCAACGCATAAGTTCTCAAAATTAGAGATATTTTAGAAATTTTGATATTGCCAAGATTTTATTTTTTCATTTATGAGTTTTTTTTAAATATTTTTTATTTGATGGCACGTGACATGTTCTATTTGTCCAAGTAATTGTTCATAAAATAATATCATTGAGATAATGGATAAGACAAAATGATAATATATGTGGATGATTAGAAACAAAATGATAGTACAAGAGATAACTATGAAAGAAAATATAGAAACAAAGTGAGAACCAAGCCATAGTGCATGCTGCATGGGGTAATGCTATAGTAAGTCAATTGAAATATAAAGGCTAAATGCCAAATTCATGCAATTTATTTGTACCAAAATCATAATTTGACCATTAAATTTCAAGTACAACATTTGTTATCACAAGGGATGGCAACAGGGGTTTTATCGAACCTCAACTCGACCAGACACTAATAAAATAAAAATTGACTTTCACTCGAGTTTAACAATATATTTACCCTTGTTTGCTCCTTCTCGAATTGTTTGTACTATTTTCCTCCATGTAGGACTAAAGAGGATTTTAATGAGTCATTCAGTCTGTGGCCCTTTAATAAAATAAATTTATCGAGGAAAAAAATAATATATTTACCCGACTAAAAAAATTAATTGAAAATCCAACCCGATCCGACCCGATTTAACATAATTATCAAAATTTCATATTTTTTGTTGAAATGGAAAAATATCAAATAAAATACCAATATATTCAATTTAACACCATAAATTTAAAACATGCTTTTATTTAATACCATAATTCCAGTACCTTATATGTTAATTTTTTAAATATATTTTTTGTCAAAACCAATGTGAAAATATAAAAGAGTATTTTTATGGTTGTCATAGGGTGAGACGACAACTCCCTAAACATAAACTTGATATGACATGACCACTCTTAAAAAACTCGACCGACCCAATACTCAATTTCTATAAACATTAACTTTATTCTATCGGATTTAGAGCTCGTCGGGTACAATTTTTTCATCTCTACTTTTAACTGCTAATCACCACCCATCTATTCTATAAATAAGACGAGGAAAAGAGGGGAATTTTTTTTAGAGACAATTCTTTTTACCGTCCACGGGTGATAGGTGGCAAAAAGTAAAAGGCGAAAATGTTTTTGTAGCAATGCAATTGCAAATACATTGCACCAAGACCCGATATTGGAATATATTGGGTAGCGTTTGTATTGCAGATTTTAGGATCTCATAAAGCTTCGGGACTTTAGTTCCTCTCCACATCATATATCTCACATTCCCAAATCCCAACCCACTCAATTTCTAAAACAAAACTTGCAGATAAGATTTAACGTTTATAGCAAAAAGTATCATGATTCATGACGAAGATAAAGATTCCGTTAAAATGTCGTTAAATGGGTGACGTGGCTGTTAAAGAAAATTTTATATAATTAAATATTTGGTTCTTGTTAGTTATTTATTATATCAATTTGATCATAATTTTAATTTAATTAAATAAATTAATCACTCAATTAGGTGCTGACACGTGTCATCACCTTATTGGATGAATCTAATTATTTATTTTTATTTAATAAATTTATTTTCCTCATTCAATCAAGTGGTGACACGTGTCACCTGATTGGATGAGGAAAATAAAATAAAGAACTGTTTTGCCTTAGCTAGGAACCAAACCCAGGTTCCCCCTGGGTGTAACTGGCGTTAGTTTGCCATTGAACCAAGTGACAATTTGTGGCATAAAGTACAAAATACAATATATGTTTTAGTTTCTTGTTAATGCAAAGAAAAAGAAATAAATATGTATTAAGGAGACTCGAACATGATATACTTGAGACACATAAAAAATATTTAAACCACTGTAGAAATATAATAATTGAATTAAGGTTGAAAACATTTTATATATTTATATTTAATTACATCAAAAATATAAATTATATTCGAGTGATACTATTATAAAGTATGACACAAAATTAAGTAACCAATTATAAAATAGGAAACAAAATTAAGTGACCAATTATATCTTCACATCACTTTGAACCCAATAAGTGTTCCAGTAGAAAAAGTGGATGATAGTCATCCTAGGAGACACAAGTTCAAACTCATAGAAAAATCTTACAAAACCTTTGATTTGGAATTGATCAAAATAAATAAATAAATAAAGTTTCATGAAAAATAAAAGTGTAGATACCATAAGTTGTATTTATAATTAACTAAATTTTTAAATACAATCTCTCTCTAAAATACTCCAACACTAACCGTCGTTGAGGAAAACTGGTGGCCCAATCTTTGAACTCTCTAGGCGCACGTTAGCAAGTCTGATGGGTGCTGATATTTTTCGATCAGTAAAGGTTATGCGTCATCTCTGTTTGCTATTGTTTTCTTTTTCTACAGATTCGTCTTTTCACTCTCTTTGCTATGTCAAAACCATCAGTGATTGATTGGAAGAAACTCTTCTCTGAAACGGATAGCCAATCCTTAAATTTCTTTCCTCATACGAAGAAGAATGGTTCGTTTCTCATAGACCATCCGAAGCATGTCTTTACAAAGGGAGTTGTGGATTGGAAGTATTCTCTAGTTAGGCAATTCATCGGAGGTGCCCCAATTTCAGCGCACTGGAGAAGATCATTGAATTGCTTTGGGGGAAGTCTGCCTCAGCCAAGGTGAGCCTTGCTTGTCCCAATGTTTATGACTCTCTTTCTCGAACGCCACAACACGTGATTGGGGTCATGGAACATGGTTCGTGGCATGTTCAACACAAACCATTGATCTTGTGCAAGTGAGAGCCTAACCTCCCAAAGCTTGATTTTGATTTAGATAAAATGACGGTTTGGGTTTAATTGTACAACGTCCCTCTCGAGCTGTTTAACAAAACTTGTCATAGATACATATCAAGTGCATTAGGTAATCCTCTTTCTATTTCACCTTTTGAATATCGGTTTGATATGAGTATTGATTTACATGTTTTGGCTTAAAAGCATAGATTGATTTACTTGTTTTATGCATCTTTTAAATGATATGCAATGATTTGTTAAATATATGAATGCCTAAGAGCATTGAAAAATGATTCCTAAATGGAATGTGGTTGTTCCCTAATGGCTTCCATTCTAGCTACGTGTGCATAGGTTTCATCAAAATCTATTCCCTCTTCTTGAGTGTAACCTTGTGCTACTAGTCTAGCTTTATTTCTTACAATGTTACCACTTTCATCTAGCTTGTTCCTAAAGACCCATTTAGTTCCTATTGTAGATTGATTACTAGGCCTATCAACTAATGTCCAAACGTTACTTCTCTCAAATTGATTTAACTTTTTTTGCATAGCCATAATCCAAAAGTCATCTTTCAATGCTTCTTTAATATTTTTAGGCTCTATGCATGAGAAAAATGCAACATGATTCATTAATCTAAGAGAAGATCGAGTGGTTACCCCCTTGGATGGATCACCCAAGATTTCACCATCTTTGACATAGTTCAACTCCCTTGGGTAGCTCACTTCCTTTTCCTCAAGAGCCAAGTCCTTCAAGGCTTCAAGAGGGGATCTTGTGTGTCCTCTTCTTTTGTTGGAATCTCATCCTCCTTTGAAGTTTATCCTCCATCAAAGGCATTTATGATTCCTACATCATCATCATCACAAGAATCCTTCCTAGGAAGGAGGTTATCATCGAATACAACATGAATAGATTCTTCTACTACTAAAGTTCTTTTGTTAAATACTCGATAGGCTTTAGAGGTTAAAGAGTAACCTATAAAAATAGCTTCATCACTTTTTGCATCAAATTTACCTAAGTTGTCTTTTCCATTATTTAAAACAAAACACTTGCAACCAAAAGGGTGAAAATAGCTAATGTTAGGCTTTTTAGATTTTAAAATCTCATAAGGTGTTTTCTTTAAAATTGGCCTAATCATTACTCGATTTACAATATAGCAAGCGGTGTTTGTGGCTTCCGCCCAAAAATATTTAGGTAAATTGCTTTCACAAAGCATAGTTCTAGCCATTTCTTGCAAAGTTCTATTTTTCCTCTCAACTACCCCATTTTGTTGAGGAGTTCGAGGAGCCGAAAAATTATGGCTAATACCATTTTCATTTAAAAAATCTTCAAACCCTAAATTTTGAAACTCGGTTCCATGATCACTTCTAATATGTGAAATTTTAAGTTCAAGGTCATTTTGGGTTAGTTTTGAAAATGTGATGAATTTTTCCAAAGCCTCATCTTTAGTACTTAAAAATAGAATCCAAGTAAATCTAGAAAAATCATCAACAAGTACAAAAGCATAAGACTTACCACCCAAGCTCATAGTCCTAATTGGCCCAAATAAATCCATATGGATAAGTTGTAAACATCTACTAGTAGAAACATCATTAATGGATTTAAAGGAAGACCTATGTTGTTTACCCTTTGAGCATGCATCACAAATTTTATCATTTGAAAATTTTATCTTGGGTAAACCTCTAACTAGATTAAGGGAGACTAGTTTTTCTAAAACACTTATGCTAGCATGTCCTAGTTTCCTATGCCACAACCATGCATCATTTTCACTTTGTGCAACTAAGCATGCATGAGATGTATGAATGTCATCTAGATGCACCATGTATATGTTCCCTATGCGATGACCTATGAGCATAATATTATTAGATTTAATGTCTACAATTTTGCATCCATTTTTATCAAATAAAACATTAAATCCTTTATCACACAATTGACTTATGCTCAATAAATTGTGTTTAAGACCATCGACATACAAAACATTTTCAATGAGAATAGTAGAGTGATTACCTATGGAGCCAATACCTTTAATGTGTCCTTTGGAGTTGTCACCAAATGTCACTACTCCTTCAATTTTTGGCTTTAGATCCATGAATCTACTATTGTCTCCGGTCATATGCCTTAAGCATCCACTACCAAGGTACCATGAGTTTTGACTTTGTGCTTTGGCCTTGTAGCAATGCTCCCCCTACAAACAAAGATATTAAACTTTTGTTTTTGGTACCCAAATCATTTTGGGTCCATGAGTGTTAGCTCCCCAAACCTTGGTTCCCTTAGGAATCCAAGATGACATAGCAATAATATTATTAGATTTTACAAGTTCCTTACTCATACACTTCTAATTCTTTTAGCTCTACTATGTCTAGGATAGCTACCTTGTTTGTAGTAGTTAGTCCTTTTCTTAGGTTGGTTTGTTCTATAGGATTCACCTATTTCAAGCTTGATACTGCCAACATTTTTAAAGGACTTTTTGAGCTCATTTAACACCTTTTGGTGTTCACTATTACATTGAGACAAAAGATTATTAAGATCAACATTTTCATCTTGAAAGAATTTTAGTTCATCTTTTAACCCTAATATCTTTTTCTCAAATTTTGAATTAGCTTGAGTGAGTGAGTCATTTTTCTCATTTAGTTCCAAAATAATTTTCTTGTTTCTAATGACCGACTCTTTATACTTCTCAACTAATTCATCATAGACCTATTGTAACTCATCATATGCATCATTCAATTCATCATATGTAAAGTCTAAAGTAGATGAGTTAGAGGTTACCATGGAGGAATCTTCCTCAAGTGCCATGAGGCAAAGGTTAGCCACTTCTTGTTCGTCATCCTCCGATGACTCCTCATCACTCCAAGTAGCAAGCTTGGCTTTGAGCCTCTTCTTCTTCTCAAAGCCCTTCTTCTTGAGTTGAGGGCACTCCGAACGTATGTGGCCGGGTTGTTTGCACTCAAAGCAAATGATTGGATCCCTTGCTTCTTCTTTGTTCTTGCTTTTGAAGTCCATCATTCTTTGGATTTTTCTTCCCCGGTTGGACCTCATAAAACGCGAGAATCGTTTAGCTATCATAGCCAATTCTTCTAGTTCATCCTCCTCACAAGAAGAGCTCTCTTCATGTTGTGAAGCCTTGAGAGCTATTCCCATCTTCTTCTTCTTCTTAACCTCAAGCTCCTCTACTCTTTTCTCTTCTTTCTTCTTCTCTTCTTCCCTTCCTTGCTTCATGATCTCATGAGTAAGGAGAACCCACAAGCTCATCAAGCTTTAAAGTCTTTAAATTCTTAGCTTCAATGATGGCGGTTCTCTTCCCATCCCAAGATTCGGGAAGTGAATAGAGTAGCTTCCGGACAAGCTTGTCTTCCGGTATGATTTCTCCAAAACCCTTGAGCCCATTGACAATAGTGGAGAAACAATCAAACATCTTGGATACCGTCTCATCGGGCTCCATCTTGAAATTCTCATAACTAAGATTGAAAATTCCAATCTTAGTTTCTTTAACATCGTTGGTGCCCTCGTAGGTAGTCTCAAGAGTGTCCCACACTTCTTTGGCACTCTCGATGGATGAGACCTTAGAATAGATGTTCGGACCGAAAGAACAAAAGAGCATGTGGAGAGCTTTATCATTGACTTGAATCTTTTTCCTTTCTTCTTCACTCATCTCCATCTTTTTCTTCAAGACCATCTTGCCTTCACCATCTTGCTTCAATGGAATATAATGGCCATCTTCTATGACATCCCACACTAGGTAGTCATTTGACTTGATGAAGAGACGCATTCTATTCTTCCAAAAAGAATAGTTATCACCATTAAAGAAGGGATGCTTTGTAGTGGATTGAGACTCGTACATGCCCGAACCGGAGGTTGAAGCCATCTCTTGATATATGATGATCACACTCTTCCAAGGAACTCCTCTTGTGGTTGTTAATCCTCAAAGAGGTAGGCTCTGATACCAATTGTTGAGTGGATCGAAAGATCGATATGAACCAAGAGGGGGGTGAATTGGAAATTTAAAAGTTTGTGTGGTGGAAATTGCAAATTAAAAAGATTGACAAGGGATTTTAGAGTAGTTCAAGTTCCAAATGAACTCTACATCCACTACCTTAGCTTCACTAAGGATTTGCAACAATTCCACTAATTGCTCTTCCCCTTTTCTAGGCTAAGGAGGCAACCCTTACAATTTCGGTTAAATTTTCTACCCAAAATTTAACCCAATCCTCACAACAAGGTAACAAAGAAATTGATGGCTAATAAAGTATCTCTCAATACAAATGATAGCCCAATTACAAGCACTCAACCCAATTGAACAAGATAAGAATGAAAAATTACAATTGGGGTTTCTAGACAATATGGGATTTTTGCACAATTGCTTGGATTTGATGTATAGATGTTTTCTTGAGGATCAATAGTTGTTGCTGACCTTCAAAGGGCTTCATTTTATACCTTCTCCATTAATTCTAGTCGTTTGGGTGGTTGGGAACATAAATTGAGCCGTTGGAACCCTCTCTTACCACCATAAATGCACTTCTGCAGCTATCCGTATCGGTACACGGGGAGCCGTATCGATACCTGTCTCAGAAAAGAAAGAGCCGTTGTGTGCAATTAATAAGGGGTATCGATACGCATGTAAGCATATCGGTACGGGGTATCGAAACGGTAAAGGCCGCATCGATACCTTTTTCTCGACTAAACTCACTGTCGAAATCTGTATCGGTACGAGGGTTTTGCGTATCGATACGGGTCAACGACTATTTAAAATTTGGTTATCAACCAACTGACACCAACGGTCAAATTATTTAAACCAACTTGCATTTAAAAATATATTAAGTCCGTATCGATACGAGGGTTTTCCGTATCGGTACGCCATTCAAACACTTTAGACTTTTATACAGGGGCGTATCGATACGAGGGTTTGCCGTATCGATACGTGTTCCTCCAGTAGCCAACTTTGGTAAAAAGGTATCGATACGCTTGAGAGTGTATCGATACACCTGAACATTTTTCAATAGTTTGGCCTTGGAACACTTAGAAAATATTTTGAGTTTGAGTTTTTCAAATCAGTTTTAAGGAGTTGGTGATTTAAAACTTATTAAGGGACTTATAAAAACAATTTTAAGTTTTTCAAATTGATCCTTAAAGATTTAATTATATCAAAATCAAACATAGGTTTTACAAAATCAATCTACTATAGGAACTAAATGGATATTTAGGAATAAACTAGATGAGAGTGATAACATAGTGAGAAACAAAGCTAGGCTAGTTGCTCAAGGTTACACTCAAGAAGAGGGAATTGATTTTGATGAAACCTATGCACCCGTAGCTAGAATGGAAGATATTAGGATGTTGCTTGCATATGCATGTTATCATGATTTTAAGATTTTTCAAATGGATGTCAAGAGTGCTTTTTTTAAATGGATAAATGAAGAAGTGTATGTGGAACAACCACCGGGTTTTGAAGATCCAATTTTTCCAAACCATGTTTTTAAATTGTCAAAAGCCTTATATGAGTTAAAACATGCTCCCAGAGCTTGGTATGAAAGACTTTCAAGTTTTATAGATGGAAAAGGTTTTGAGAAAGGAAAGGTGGACACAACACTTTTTTATTAAAAACAATGACAAAGATATATTAGTAGTTCAAATTTATGCTGATGATATTATATTTGGTTCTACTAATGAATTGCTTTGTTAAGATTTTTCTAAGTTGATGCAAGGTGAATTTGAAATGAGCATGATGGGGGAGCTCTCATTCTTTTTGGAACACCAAATCAAACAAATGAAGGGTGTCATCTTCATCAATCAAGCTAAGTACATAAAGGATATGCTCAAGAAGTTTGACTTGGAGAATGCAAAGCCTCAAGCCACACCAATGAGCTCATCTACAAAGCTTGACAAAGATGAAGGAGGTAAGTGTGTTGACTCTAAGCTTTATTGCTCTATGATTGGATCATTGCTTTACCTTACCGCAAGTAGAGCGAATATATTGTTTAGTGTTTGCTTGTGTGCTAGGTTTCAAGCTAGTCTTAGAGAGTCTCACCTTATAGCCGTTAAGAGAATCTTTAGGTACCCTAGAGATACTCTTTGTCTAGGTCTTTGGTACCCTAGAGACTCAACCTTTAACCTTCATGCTTATTCAGATGCAGATTACGGGGGTTGTAAAATTGATAGGAAAAGTACTTCCGGCACTTGCCAATTCTTAGGTAGTATGCTCATATCTTGGTTCTCTAAGAAACAAAATAATGTAGCTCTTTTTACCACCGAAGCCAGTACATATCCTTAGGGAGTTGTTGTGCTCAAGTCCTTTGGATGAAGCAACAACTCTTAGATTACGGTGTTAAAGTTGAAACCATACCCCTTAAGTGTGACAACACTAGTGCTATATGCCTAACTAAAAATCCCATCCAACACTCTAGAACGAAACATATAGAAATAAGTCATCATTTCATTAGAGATCATGTCCTTAAGGAAGATATTGTTTTAGAGTTCGTAGACACCTTAAATCAACTAGCGGATATCTTTACAAAACCTCTAGATAAGGAGCGTTGTTGAGTACATAAATGTTCTATATTTTAACCCCCATTTACCCCTATTATTGATGCACTCAAGCATGTTTAGTTGCATTTTAGGTAGATTTTGCATAAACATCACAGATGAATAATTATTGCACAGATGCTGCTAATTTTGGTTAATTCTTGCAGCTATATGTCGCGGCAGCATCCAGGGCAGATGAGGAACATAAGATAATTGCAGAGCTGGAGTGAAGGGTTGAAGCAAACTGCCTTATAACCCGCTGTCGTGACATCTGCCATGACAGAGGTGGCGACAATGAAGAAGAAGAGATGGAAAAATGCAAAGTGGAGTTCGACTGATAGAGGATTTCAAGCCTAATTTTTAGAGACCACTTGCATTATTTTTGGAGTTCAAAAGCACAAAGAAGGCCTTCCACAAAGTTTGAGGAGAAAAATCAAAGCAAGAAGATAGGGCGAATTAAAGGAAGTCTACTAAGAGATATAGTCTTTAAATAAACTGTACTTTAATTCGAACTAGTATTCTTGGCCATTAAGAAAACTTACACCCAAGGCCTATATATATGCTTGTATTTCGACCTAGAGAAAGATAACCTAGTTCCTAGCCGTCTTCCATCATAAACCCTAGCTTTTCCCTTCTCCATCATGTTCTAAACTTTCCCAGGGCAAAGGGTTGATCTTGTAAAGTAGTTGTAAGGGTTAAACTGTTTCATAGGATTTTCTGTTCAATTCAGTAAAACTTCAAGTTTATTTACTCTAGTTTTCATATCTCATAAGAGTATCGGGAGAGCATTGTGAGGTTATCTATTTACTTAATATCGGGAGAGTTAAGTATACGAAAAGAGTAAATACGATTTTTCCAGTTTATGGTTAAACTAACTTGGCCTAGGGATAGGTACAAGGTTAAGCAGCTAAAGAAGAATCCACAAACACCAGTGTTCATCATTCGATTCACGCCGGAGGTATCATGCTAGACATGTTCATCGACAGAACTTGGACCTAGGGATAGGACGAGTCACAACAGGGGTTCTTGCTGAACTTGAAGTACAAAGTTGTTGTTCGCTGTCGCGACATCAACAGACCTCTTCCGCGACATGCTCGACGACATACACAACAGAAGTCCTCAGGACAGTGCAACATCTGCACTACTGAACAGATCAATGCCAGCCTACTTTCTCAATCTGATTCTGTCATCTAATTTAGTTTATATTCAAGATTTCTCAAAACTTCTTATTAAATTTATCTTTTTCCTTGTACATGCTTTTAAAGATAGAAGTATTTCCAGTCCCTGTGGAGACGATATCTGATACTTTGTATCACTATATTACTTGCGTCGTGTATACTTGCACTCAATTACGATAGTCTTATTTACACGCAACAAGTTTTTGGCACCGTTGCCAGGGACTAGCAACATACCTTTACCTTTAATCATTGCACTTTTTATTTTTATTTCTTTTCTGTTTCTAGTTGTTATATTTCCCGGTGCTTTTCACAAGGTTGTTTTCTTTTGCTTATGCGCAGATTGAGATGTGGTAAAGATCCTGAATATGAACTAGATCCAGAAATTGATCAGACGTACCATCTCAGGAAACCAAGCCCGACTCTTGATAGAGAGAAACCGCTATCTTGAGGAAAGACTTGAAGCAATGGAGAACGAAGGACAAGTCAATGGGGGAAAATAACAACAATAATAACAACAACGCCAGGGTTGATGTTGATCCTCATGCTTATGTTCATGACAATCGACAACCTCTTGCTGCCCCAGTAGCACAACAGACTTGCCGAGAATACATGGACACTGATCAAGTTGAACTGCAAACTACGCTGCCAGACGTTCAAGCTGAACACTTTGAATTAAAACCTGTGATGTTCAGCATGATAAATTCAGCCGGACAATTTGGTGGTTCTACTACAGAGGATGCACGTGAACATCTGAAAACCTTCCAGAAGATCTGTGGATCATTCAAACAACCAGGAATAAGCCCGGAAGTACTGAGACTTCGATTATTTCCCCATTCGTTGAGGGATAGAGCAAAAACCTGGTGGAATAAGTTAACGCTGGGTTTAATAGGAACTTGGGCAGATCTTTGTCGTGAATTCCTCTCTCGTTTTAATCTTTCTCTTTTAACTGGAAGATTGCATAATGAAATTGCTACTTTTTAACAGGAAGATGACGAACAAATGCATGAGGCGTGGGACCGTTTTACAACTCTCTTACGAAACTGCCTGATGCACGGATTCCCTGTATGGAACCAAGTCGTCAAATTCTACAATGCTGCCAATGTACACACCCTAATGAGAATAGATTCGGCAGCCAATGGTTTGTTACTGGATAAGGAGCCAGAAGATGCAATGCTTGTGTTGAAAAGGTTGGCAAAGAATGACGAACAGTTCCTCACGGAACGAAGAGGAGGAAGACGAGGCGTATCTGTAAAGGAACATGAATCTGACAACTCGGTGAGAACCCAGTTAGCATACATCACCAAGGTAGTTGAAAACCTACAACGGAAGAACGAACCTAAGGCGGTGTTTTCTGCCGAGGAGATGTGTGAAAATTTAACTGGAAACCACAGTACTGAGGAGTGTCCCCTACAACTGGAAACGAGAATGTATGTTGGAAATTTCAACAAGAATAGAGGCTACGACTCCAACAATTACAACCTGAATTGGAGGAAGAACCCTAAATTTTCCTGGAGTAATCTAGAAAATGCCTTGAATCCTTCTATCCAGAATAATTAGAACCAATGAGTCCCCATAATACTGTCACGACAACAGCCACAACAGCAGCCGACATTATCTACAAGTACATTGGAACAGACCCTAGCAGCTTTCATGTCCCAAACTGAGCATATATGGCCAACATGGATCACTTTGTCAAGAAGACTGAAACATTCATGGATAAAACAGAGATGAGAATGACAAACCATGAGGCCACTTTGAAGTCTCTAGAAACACAGATGGGTCAGGTAGCTCAGTTCACCAACACTAGACAGAATGGAGGATTCCCTAGTGATACTAAGGTCACTAGAAAACCCTTACACGAGCAGTGTAAAGCTATAACAACGAGAAGTGGAAAACAGCTACAAGGGCCGCAAATTAAAGAAACACCTAGTAAGGAATCGACCTTACAGACACTCCTGCCAACGATACTGCCCCGACAGACTCAAAGCAACCTACTGTCGCCACCCCTGCCACGACAGTAGAAGAATTGGAGGAGACTACAGAAGAAATTGAGGAATGTAAGCCTCCCCAAATTCGAATTCCATATGAAGGACGTCTCGAAGATTGCCGTCCTCCACCCCTTTTTCCATAGCGGTTGAAAAACAGAAACAAGAGTACCAGCTTAAGAAGATCTATGATGTTTTTAAGCAAGTAATATCAATATTCCATTATTGGAAGCCATTAAGCAGATGTCTGTTTATGCAAAGTTCCTTAAAGATACAATGTCCAAGAGATCCAGACTTGGGGAGTTTGAAACTGTAATGATGACAAAAGGTTGCATGACAATTCTACATAACCGTACACCCCCAAAGAAGAAGGATCCTGAGAGTTTCATTATACCATGCATAATCGATGAGCAGTATGTGGGTAAGGCACTTTGTGATCTTGGAGCTAGTATTAATCTAATGCCCAAATATGTTTTTCAGAAATTAGGTATTGGACAAGTAAGACCCACAACAGTCATGCTGCAATTGGTAGACCGCTCTTACGTGCAGCTAGAAGGAAAAATTGAAGATATTCTAGTAAGAGTGGATAAATTTATATTTTTTTGCTGACTTTCTTGTTTTAGATTATGAATCAGAAGAGAATGCACCGATCATCCTAGGCCGACCCTTCCTAGCCACAGACAATACAATGATCGATGTAGAGAAGGGAGATCTGACTATGAGAGTCAATGACCAGCAAATAATGTTAAATGTTCTCTAGGCCATGAAACAAGTTGATGTATAGAAAGAGTGTAAGTTAATATCATAGGTATTTTTTGTCCAATCCTGCATCAGATCAAGTTGTCATGACAAACAATTTGGTCACTGTCGCCACAACCATCTAGAAGACTGCCACGACAACACTAGTGACAGCAACCCCTCGGACAATGGAACCTCTGACACTGAAGGTTTTGAGGAGGTAAATTCGATAGGCATGCATCCAGGTAAGTTCTTTGAACCTTTGAACTATACCTCTAATGAACATATGATTCAAAAGCCTTCCAATGAACAGCCACCTGCTTTAGACCTTAAACCCTTTCCAGGGCAGCTTAAATATGTTTTTCTTGGTCTCAATGATACGTTGCCCGTAATCATCTCTTCTAAGTTGATTCAGAAACAAGAACAACAACTGATCAAGATGCTATAGCTGCATAAGAAGGAAATTGGATGGACCATTTCTGATATCCATGGCATCAGTCCGGCCATTTGTATGCATAATATCCTGTTAGAGGATGATCATAAGCCGAGGATAGATGCTCAAAGAAGAATAAACGAAGCTATGCGAGAGGTGGTGCGAAAGTAAATTATCAAAAGGCACGACGCTGGAATTATTTAGGTTATCTCGGATAGCAAGTGGGTGAGCCCTGTGCAGTGCGTACCCAAGTAAGGAGGAATAACTGTAGTAACCAACAAGGATAATGAGCTAATATCAACAAGGAATGTGACCAGTTGGAGGGTTTGTGTAAAGCCCCGATTTTGGGCCTAGATGTTTTAGAGTTCGAATCTGACCGGTCGAGAACGGTTCGAATCTTTAAGGGAAATTTAGGGAACACCTAGTTCAGGATGTTTTAAAAATATGGAAAAATATCTAAAAATCCTCATTTATTATATTAATGATTATGGTGAAAACAATTTTACAAAATAAGGTTTGGAAATACTACATTTCGGTGTAGTGACCAAATCGCAGTTTTTGCAAAAGTTAAATAGTGACTGTTTTGTAAATGATTGAAACTTTGAATCTTTAAGGAACTAATTTTACCAAAATTTTTTTAATCAGATTTCTCCTTATTTTGGGTGATTTTAATAATGTTTTAATTAAGGGAAATAAAGATAATTAAAAGGAAAAACTATCTTTGACTTTTTATAACTACCTTACGTCAATTCTCTCTCATTTCATTTTCTCTCAATTTCTTTTTAGCCAAACACATTTCCTCCATCAATTAGCCTCTGATTTTCATTCCTTTTGATGAGGTTTCAATCTCCTTTTGATTCCTAATCTTTTCCTTACCAAATCCTCTTATTTTCACAATGGATTTTCAAGAAAACTTGCCCAAATCAAGGAGGAATCAACCATTAGAGGTAAGCTTCGTCCTTCACCTCTAATGATCAGTTCTTTACTGAAATTCCCAAGTTATCAATCCTTTGTTAATGATTTTTGAGTTGCTTTAATGTTAGAAACATGAAATTGTGTTAAAACTCAAGATTTTTGGAGAGATCTTGATGATTTTCGTGGTTGTTGGTTAGACTCTCTTTTGAGGTTGTTTTCTAATGTATTTTGGATGGTAATTGATGTTGTAAACGAGGTTTTATCAAACAAATCCCGAATAGGTTTGGATTCCTAAGTTTTGTATGCTATAATGGTGGTTTTTGGGGTGGTTTTGGTGTTCTGTTATAGCTGGAGGTATGAGGACAAGTTTATGGTGATTTTTGGTTTTGATTGATGTTTAGAAATGATTAGAAGTGATAGATCTTGGTTGGGCTTTGTTTTGGAAGAGTTTGGAGATGATTTTGGTTGTTTTTGGTGGCCGAAATGAGGCTTTTCTGTAGAGCAGCGGGTTTAGGTATGTGGCTGATGATTTCAATGCATGATGATGCATTAATCCTCTGCTCTTATGTGTTATGAACAGGGGAGACATCTTCATACCCCTTTGGTGTTGATCCGGGAGCTTAGATAGCGTTTCGGCGAGCAAGCGAAACGTAATCGGTGAGTGCGATTAGTTTTACAAGTCCTTCAAGGTTTGGGGATTTAGGAAAGGTTTGAAACAACTTCCTAAGTCCGGAAGTAAGTATTGGCTAGATTGCTCTCATATATGTGGTAGTTGCCCCTAAAATGCTTTTACATGCTCATGTTTTGAGATAGATAAATTCCTACTGTTTTTACGCATGATTTGTAGCATGAGATGATGCTTGAAGAGATTTCATGAGATAACATGTTGCATTGATGAGTTTTGAGATTTTGATTTAATGCAAGCATGTGTTTATGATTTTGAAATGAGATGAGAAAGATTTGAGAAATGTTGCATGAAAAACAGTAGGTGAGATGATGTTTTGACATAATATATTGGCATAGAAGATGAGATATTTACCGGATATAATTGATCGATCAATTGGATGAGAGTGCACTATAAACTAAAAATTCGTACGTGCTCTTTGGATTCAATCCAAAGGGAGAGACCGATGATGGGCATTCCATTGGGTAGGACTTGGTGAAATACCCAAGCTTTGTGGCGATGAGAGATACCACCATGTGAGTATGGTGATGTGAGATTCCACCGGAAATTATGTTACTAGACGAGTGAGTACGGTGATGAGAGATTCCACCGGATGTGTCTAGTGAGTTTGAGAAAGTTATCCGCATATCCGAGTAATAATGAGATGTGAAATGCCAATATAATATATGAAAATTCTTTTGATTCACATGTACCTATTGGTGAGATGATTTATGCTATGAGAAATGCATATGAGATTTGTATATGGAATGCTTTAGTTTTCACAAGCATGTGTATGGCTTTGCCATGAGATTTGCATTGGTTTAAATGCATGAGATAGAACAGGGGTACATGTGGTTTCAAATGAAGATTTGCTTTGAAAAGGTTTTCAAGCATGAGATAGAATGAGCATGTTGTTGAAAATGGTTTTTGAACAAGTGTTTTGAATAATGCATTATTGTATTGGTTTTCTTTAGAGCATGCCTCACTAAGAAAATGTGCTTACGCTCTCTTTTACCAATAATGCAGATAATTGAGGTGTTTTGGGCAGCGAGAAGGTTAAGAACATCCAAGGAAGTGCAAAGCTCATGTATGGTGATGTTTTTATACACTTTAGTTTTGATATTTGGCAATAGGACTCCAAGGTTGCATTTGGGATATGTGTTTTGAACTCCCTAAGTTTGTGGCATGTTTGTGATGGCTTTTATGGGTTGTAAATGGTCCTAATGGTTTGGTTTGAGGTTTGAATGCTTATATTTTGATTTGTGGCTAGGAAGCATGCATATAGATTGAATGTTCATGTGTTTGATGCCATGCTCTAGCTTAAGCTTCTTAAATATGACCCTTAGTGTCTAAACGAGTTGCTGGTATGTTATGGTACAATTTGAAGCATGTTCGAATGGGTTAAGAGGTGAAAAACCAGCAACTTCTGCTGTTGCAGGGCAGGGTGTATCGAAACACCCTTAATTGTTTCGAAACGGGGGCCTGTAATGGCCATAGTGTTTCGGAACGATTGAAGGTGTTTCGGAACATTTTGGCTACTAGAGAGGCCTGTTTCGATACCGGTCTCGGAACACACCCAAGTACTGAAACGGTCAACACCGCTTCGATACGGGCGTTTCGGTACAGAGGTTGGTGTTCTGAAACGGATGACAGTTGGATGATGATTTGAATTGTTTTAGGTTTCCGTGTTTTACATTTTAGTCCTGAATGTTGTGGATGCAATTGCTTGAGCTTGGAATGTCCTTTTAAGCTGAAATTTAAGAGAGGGGCGTGTAATATGACTAATTACATATAGGTAATCTTAATTTCTGCAATGTCCTTATATTTTCTAAAAATTACATTTTGGTCCTTAAAAATGTAATTCATGCAATTGAGTCCCTAAATGCTTTCCGATCGCTGTGCCTTTCTCTCTTATGAGTCTTGAGTAATCATATAGGTTTAATGTGCATCTAGAAAAGATAAAAAGAAAAAACGGGTTGTTAATCAAGGTTGACTTTCGGGTTGACTTTGGTTTTCCCCGTGTAATCTTCGTAGTTCGGGTCAATCGTCTAGGCCGGACTAAATGGGTTACAGTTTGTATGGACTACCGGAAGATTAACAAAGCTACCCGAAAGGACCACTTCCCCTTTCCTTTTATTGACCAAATGCTAGATCGATTAGCGGGAAAACCTTACTATTGTTTCCTTGATGGTTATTCAAGTTATAACCAAATAGCCATTGCACCGGAGGACCATGAGAAGACAACCTTCACATGCCCCTATGGAACATACGCCTTTAGGAGAATGCCATTTAGATTGTGTGATGCACCACCAACTTTTCAGTGGTGTTTGATGACAATATTCTTTGACATGGTGGAAGATTTCCTGGAGATCTTCATGGACGATTTTTCCATCTTTGGAGATAGTTTCAACAACTGCCTAGGCAATTTGAAGAAAGTGCTCGAAAGATGTGAAGTGGCAAATCTTGTACCGAACTGTGAAAAATGCCATTTTATGGTAGATGAGGGCATAGTGTTAGGACATAAAGTCTCATGCCGTGACATAGAAGTGGACAGAGCCAAAATTGAAGTCATCGAAAAACTGCCGCCACCCACCACAGTCAAGGGCATTATGAGTTTCTTCGGACACACATGTTTTTATCGTAGGTTTATTGCTAATTTTTCTAAGATTACTAAACCTTTGTGTCTTTTGTTGGAACAGAATAAGACCTTTGATTTCAACACCAAATGTATTGAAGCATTCAAAACACTAAAAGAGAAGCTGGTAACAGCCCCAATAGTACTGCCACCAAACTGGAGTTTACCATTCGAGATAATGTGTTATGCTAGTGACTATGCTGTAGGGGCAGCACTAGGGCAGAGGAAGAAGAAACTCTTCCACGTAATATACTATGCCAACAAAACCTTAAACGATGCCCAAATAAACTACACCACAACAGAGAAGGAGTTACTAGCTGTGGTAATCGCCTTCGACAAGTTCAGACCATACATACTTGGAACAAAAGTGGTGGTTCACATGGATCACTCAACAATAAAATACATGTTCACCAAAAAGGATGCACAACCACGATTGATACGTTGGTTTCTGCTGCTGCAAGAGTTCGATATAGAAATCAAAGATAGAAAGGGAACAGAAAACTAAGTAGCTGATCACTTGTCAAGATTGGAGATGAGAAATGATCAAGATAAAAACAAGGTTAACATACATGAGACTTTCCTAGATGAGCAGTTATTCACTGCCACAGGCACTGCTGCGACAGCCATGGCGAAATATAAGCCTTCTAAAATTTCTTGGTATGCTGACATAGTAAACTATCTTGTTAGTGATTTATTACCTCTTGAACTTAACTACCAAGCAAGGAAGAGGTTCCAAAATGATGCAAAACATTATTATTGGGACGAACCTCTTCTATTTAAGCACTGTTGATACATGCATGGGAGGGTTGAAACTAATTATCTTGGAAAAGAAGTTAAAACTGTTTTGCAAGTCAGAAACGTTGGTCAACTTGCAACCCCTTTTTGGATGGGATCCAGGCATTTATGGGTCGACATGTCTTCTTGAAACTTGTCCGGCTGTCAATTATCTTTCCAATGGATCTTGAAACGCCTCAATCGGACATCTAGAACTCAAGATACGTCTATTTTAGCGAAGACAGCGCATGCAGAAATTCCTATACGGGATTAATACGAGATTTTTGGATAATTACGAATTTTCATGATTTTATTTGATTATTTGTAATTTAAATCAATATAGGATTCTGCAATATCTATTAGGATCAGATTTATTTAATTAGAATTTATTTTTAATATTTATTTATTATTAGAAGTTACTTATGTAATTAGGAGATTAGATTTTAGCATTTATTTATTGTATTTAATTTCCTAAGTTTACTAGGATTAGAACTTGTTCAAGGCTTATATAAGGAGGCTTCAACCACATTGTAATGGAAGATTTGAATGATTAAATAAAGTTCTCTTTTGAGTTCAGACTTGCAAGAAGTATAACTTGTGTTTTTTATTTTAGAAGTGATTTTTCAAGTTCGTCAGAATTTGTTGTTGATCTTCACACTCCTACTTGCCTAGGTAATTGCGTCTAGGAGGGTGGGTTAGAGACGTTTGAGGTTGCTTGCTTGGTTAATTGCGATCAAGAGGGTGCCGAGGACAATTTATCCATTTATCTTCCATCTCCATCGTCATCGCCTATCTTCAGTCATCTTTTCACCGGTCCAACATTCGCGCTAACATCCTTATCCGCTTCCGCAAGTTCAAGGTTCGCGTATACGGGGTTGTGTCCGTATCAACTGTGCAGATCATATTTTCAGGAGATGCATACCAAAAGAAGAACATGAAGAAGTGCTCTACCATTAAGATGATACTCCTTATGGAGGACACTTTGGAGGAAACAAAATTGCTGCCAAAGTTCTGCAGTCTGGTTTCTTTTAGCCCACACTATTCAAAGATGCACATGCCTTTTACAAGCGTTGTGACAAATGCCAAAGGACAGGAAACATCTCTAGAAGGAATGAGATGCCCCTGCAGAACATTCTTGAAGTCGAAATTTTCGATGTTTGGGGAATCGACTTTATGGGACCATTCCCAACATCTTGTGGGAACCTGTATATACTGCTGGCAGTAGATTATGTGTCCAAGTGGGTAGAAGCTATTGCCACACAAAATAATGATGCCAAGACCGTTCAAATATTTCTACACAAACATATCTTCACCATGTTTGGCATCCCAAGGGCAACCATTAGTGATGAGGGTAGGCATTTTGACAATAGGGTGATTGCAAATGCATTAAAGAAGTATGGAGTGAAACACAGAATCACAACAACATATCACCCTCAAATCAATGGCAAGGTGAGATCTCCAATAGAGAAGTGAAGAACATTCTGGAAAATATGGTTAAGCCAACTAGGAAGGACTGGTCTCTTCACTTGAATGATGCATTATGGGCCTACAAGACTGCATTCAAAACACCATTGGGAATGTCACCTTACCGACTCATCTATGGGAAAACTTGCCACCTACCTGTCAAGATAGAACATAAAGCATACTGGGCTATCAAGACAGTTGATATGGATTGGGATAGAGCATGGCAGAAAAGGCTTTTGGACTTAAACGAAATTGAAGAAATTCGAGCCATGGCCTATGACAACGCCAGAATCTATAAGGACAACACAAAGAAGTGACACGACAAAAAACTGCTACCACGAGAATTATAGTATTGCTAAAGAGTCTAAGCTCATATTTGTTCACAAAACATGCACACACTCACACGAGAATTATAGTATTGCTCTGGATAAATCCATAAACATTCGAAGGTGCTGTTGGTAATGGTTGTTCATTGAGTTAAGCCAAAGCCAAAAAGATTCATTCTTAGTAAGATTGCATTTGCTTGAGGACAAGCAATAACTTGAGTAGTGGGGTGTGTTGAGAGCATAAATGTTATATATTTTAACCATCATTTACGCATATTATTGATGCACTCAAGCATGTTTAGTTGCATTTTAGGTAGATTTTGCATAAACATCACATATGAATAACTATTGCATCGATGCTGCTGATTTTGGTTAATTCTTGCAGATACCTATCGTGGCAGCATCCAGGGTAGCAGAGGAACAAAAGATAACTGTAGAGCTGGAGTGAAGAGTTGAAGCAAACTGCCCTATAACCCGCTGTGGTGACATCTGTCGTGACAGAGGTGGCGACAGTGAAGAAGAAGAGATGGAAAAATGCAAAGTGGAGTTCGACTGATAGAGGATTTCAAGCCTAATTTTTAGAGACCACTTGCATTATTTTTGGAGTCCAAAAGCACAAAGAAGGCCTTGCCCAAAGTTTTAGGAGAAAAGTCAAAGCAAGAAGATAGGGCGAATTAAAGGAAGTCTACTCAGAGATTTAGTCTTTAAATAAATTGTACTTTAATTCGATCTAGTATTCTTGGACATTAAGAAAACTTACACCCAAGGCCTATATATATGTTTATATTTCGACCTAGAGAAGGATAACCTAGTTCCTAGCCGTTTTCCATCATAAACCCTAGCTTTTCCCTTCTCCATCATGTTCTAAACTTTCCACAGGGCAAAGGGTTGATCTTGTAAAGTAGTTGTAAGGGTTAAACAGTTTCTTAGGATTTTCTGTTCAATTCAATAAAACTTCAAGTTTATTTACTCTGGGTTTCATATCTCATAAGAGCATCGAGATAGCATTGTGAGGTTATCTAGTTACTTAATATCGGGAGAGTTAAGTATACGAAAGGAGTAAATACAAGTTTTCCAGTTTATGGTTAAACTATCTTGGCCTAGGAATAGGTACAAGGTTAAGCAACTAAAGAAGAATCCACAAACATCGGTGTTCATCCTTCGATTCACACCGGGAGGTATCATCCAAGACGTGTTCATCGATAGAACTTGGACCTAGGGATAGGACGAGTCACAACAGGGTTCTTGCTGAACCTGAAGTACAGAGTTGTTGTTCGCTGCCGCGACATTAACAGACCTCTATCGCGACGGGTTCGACGACATACACAAAAGAAGTCCTCTGGACAGTGCAACACCTGCACTACTGAACATATCAATACCTACCTACTTTCTCAATCTGATTCTTTCATCTATTTTAGTTTATATTCAAGATTTCTGAAAACTTCTTATTAAATTTATCTTTTTCCTTGCGCAGGCTTTTAAAGATAGAAGTATTTTCAATCCCCGTGGAGACGATATCTGATACTTCATATCACTATATTACTTGCGTCGTGTATACTTGCACTCAATTGCGATAGTCTTATTTACACGCAACAAGCGTTTTTGGTCTCTTAGGAGAGAGTTAGGTCCAACTAGCCTACCTTGACCTTTTAGGACCTTTTTGTGCTTAAATTTTTTGATTTCTTGCAAAATGCCATGCTTATGTGTTTTTACTCCTAATTTCATCCATATATATAGTTAGAGGGAGTATGTTTGTGTTTTAACATGTTATTCCTGCTCATTCATATCATTTATGCATCTAAGACTTCATAAAATTCAATTTTTTTGCAATATTAGAGCCTCATCTGCACCTCCAGGCCTAGGCGTATCGAAACGGGTCAATCTGTTTCGATACGGGTGCCTTAATAGAATGGTCTCTGACCAGGGTGTTTCGAAACGCCTAAAAGGGTTTCGAAACGTTTTGCCTCTACCAAGAATTGTATCGAAACGACCCAAAAACGTTTTGATACGAGTTACCACGTGGGATTCGATACGTTCAAAGCCGTATCAGAACGGTCAACAGGTTTCGAAACGCCAGTCAACGTTTTGGTACGCACATTTCGGAACGATCGTGCCTGTTCCAAAACGCCTCTGCGGACAGCTTTTTAAAGGTCTTTAATTGCCAAGTTTGCTTTTCATTAAAACTCCTAAAAACCCTAAACCTAATTTTTCCCTATAAAAACCCTCTAAACCTCATTGTTTTTCATCAAATCTTGAGGGCTTTTACTCACAAACTTAAGTCTAAGCAAGGTTCAATAAATTGGTGCAATTTCTTCCATTCATTCATCCAAATCCCTATTTGAGGTATTTTCATCTTTTCTTTTTTCCTTTGATTTTATTCGAATATTAGGTTAGAAAATATTAATTTTGTAAAGTTTATATGTTTTGCAACTTGGTTTTTCAAAATTTTGAAATTATTTTCAAAAACTCAATGTTTTTTATTCGAATATATTTGTTTTTACTCGTATTTTTTTACTATTTTTCAATAGTTGTTACTTTTGCAAAATTTTCTTTGTTATATATATATATGTTTTAAAGTTTTTTTAAAACCTAAATGGGTTTGTCATTGGATTGAATTAAGGATTAATACGCATACATTTAATGTTTTAATTGCTTGCTTTATGTTTTTAGGAGTCTAATGGAAAACATTAACAAGAAACGCAAGACGACTCAAACGGGTGAAGCTTCATCCCAAGCAAATATTCGTCCTAACCTCACCCTTCTTTTTCAAAAGAGTCTTCGGAATCAAGAGACTAAGGACCGTTTCACAATCCCCAAAGATATAGTCGTTCACCAAGAGCCTGTTGTGGATATTGCGATTCTTGACTCCGAGGGTTTTGAATTCTGCTATCTAGCTCATTTGCGAGAATGGAGTTTCTTGGCCTTTTTAAGTATTCTGGATATTGTCTACAAGCATATGGTCCTTCTTTTCTACTCCAATGCCGTTCTTATTGATAATGAAGATCATACCGAGGTGATTGATATTGAGTCGTACCTTATGGGTAAGAAGTTCATCATTAGTATATCCGTTTTAGAGAATGCTATTGGGTTCAAGGATGAAGGCATTGAGGATGAGAACCACTTTGGTGCTTACACCGGATCCGTTCTCTCATTGGATGCTCATGACCGGTTCCTCCATTTGATGATTTCTTGGTTCATTCGCCCTTCTGAAGGTAAATTCTCCCATGTTTATCGAGTTGACTATTTTTTTGCTAGAGTGCTTTCGCCGAGGAGAACATTGAAATCTTGTCAAAATCATGTTCACCGAGATGGTCCATAATGTGAAGATTCGCGAAACTGATGCTCTTACATATTTCATTTATGGGGATGTTTTAAGCTATGTCTTTGGTACCCTTAACATTGATTGCTCCTATGATTCTCCGGAACCCCGCAAGCATAAGATTGGTGAATCATCTCTCATTAATTCCGGGTTTTGCTACACTCTTATCCAATGGGTTCGTGTTGATAGGCAAGCTCCGCCACCTCAAGTTGAGCCACCACCTCATGCTCCGGCTCCTAACAATGAAGCTCTTATGACTTTTGTTACCGAGTGGTTCAACTCGATGGATACGGACATGGCTTCGGGATTTGGTGCTATCAACACTCGTTTGCAATCCTTGGAGGATCGTGTTCTTGGAAACGAGAATCGTCTCAGAGCTCTTGAGAATCAACAATCATCGATGGACTTGTCTTTCTATACTTTCTATGGTGATTGGAGGAACTTTCGTCGTGCTCAAGCTAAAGACGATGATTCTCTTGATGATGATGGTGGTGACGATGATGACGAGGTTTAGGATCTCCATTGCATCTCATATTAGTCTATCGTATTAGGAATAAGTTTGCACATTTCAATTTTTATGCTTTAAGAACCTATGCTTTGCTTATTATGTGTTTGGGATTGAGCTTAAACTCTAATGCTTTAAGTATTTGTGTTTGGTTATTTGAACTTAATTCTATCTATATTATGTTGTTTGGTTTTTTCTTATAACCTTGTTTCTTCTCATGATTAGCCTTGATTATTATTCTTTTTGATCTAACAAAAAGGGGGAGAAGTAATATAAGAGCAAAATGTTTATGGTTTTGAGTTTCACACATTTGAATTTTAAATCTCCTTAAAACCCATCTTACATTGAGGGAGAGTTAAAACGTTTTTAAGATTTTCAAAATTCTTAAAAATTCAAACGTGGTTTTGTTATATCAAAAGGGGGAGATTGTAAAACTAATAAATTAATTTTGATATAAGAAAGGATTTAAGGACTAAATTGAAAAAGAGAAAATGAATTTTTAAGTCCTCAAAACCTCTCTACGTGTTTAAAGAAAAATATACAAGTCAAAACCTTAACTTATCGAATATTTTCTAAGTGTTTACCAAGTCAAAACAGTGATTTTCGAGTCACCGTTTCGGAACGGCCTTTCAGCGTTCCGGAACGCTTTGAATCTGTTAACCTCTGTTTCGGAACTAGCTTTCTCGTTTCGATATGGGTGTATCGAAACAGCTAGGTTTGTTTCGAAACAGATGAAGAACAACAGAACAATTTGAACTGTTTCGATACGGCTGTATCGAAATGACCTCAAACGTTTTGATACGGCTGTATCGAAACGACCTCAAACGTTTCGAAACAATTTTCAAACTTGGTTTCTAAAATATGACTGTTGAAGTTTTATAATTGATTTAAAAAATATTGTTAAGGCGTATCGAAACCCTTTTAGTCCGTTCCGATACAGGTTTTGACAGTGGCAAAATATTTCGAAACGAGTTTTTGAACAGGCTCTTATCGTATTGAAACGATCGTGCCCGTTTCGGTACGACTTATTTATTACACTCCAACGGCTCTTTCTATTTTGGTCTGTTTCGAAACAGGGTCAGGCTTTTCGAAATAAGTAGTTGCAGACTGCATTTATAGAGGGAAGATAATATCCCAACGACTATAATAATGAAGGCAACAACCCCAACGGCTAGAATTCAATGAGAAGGTATAAAAGAGACCTCTAAAAGCACCAGCAACAACTATTGATCCCAAAAGAATTATCCAAACATCAAATCCAAGCAATTATACTAAAATCCTATATTTTCTTGTAAAGCCCAGTTGTAGAACTTTGTATTTCCAACCTTATTTGTTCAATTGGGTTGAGTGCTTGTAAAAAGGGCTACATTTGTATTGAGAGATACTAGTCTTTAGCCTTAAACTTCTTTGTATTACTTGAGTGAGGATTGGGTCAAATTTTGGGTAGAAAATTTGACCGGTATTGTAAAGGTTACCTCCTAAGCCTAGAAAAGGGGAAGAGCAATTAGCGAATTGTTGGAAAATCCTTACTGGTAGCTAAGGTAGTGGATGTAGAGTTCAATTGGAACTTGAACCACTCTAAATTCTCTTGTCTAGCAAATTTTAATTTTCCGCTCCCCCACCAAAATTTCTAAAAATCCAATTCACCCCCTCTTGGCTTAAATCGATTCTTCGATTCACTCAACACATACTCTACTTTGCAATGTGTGCATGGTTTAAGCCGAAAGATATGATGCTTATGTTTTGATCAAGCATGTTTTATTAAATATTATGAGAATAAAAGGTTTGTTATGAAAGCATGATGCTTATGTTTTGGACAAACATGGTTTATTTAAATGGTTTGGAAATGACGTGTTTGACTTGCTCTAATACAAGTTTCTAATATCGGTTTTGGTTTTTAAACTACATGGACGTTTACCTCTTTTGAGCGCACTCACTAAGCATTATATGCTTACGCTCTCTTTTCTCCCGTCAATGCAGTGAATACAACAAGTTTGAGGTCGTGGTCAGAGGCCAAGTGGATTCCAAGACAAACATATTCAAAGGGTATGGTTACGGTATTAATATTGTTTGAAATAAGGAAATGTGGGTAGAATATTGGGATGGATTGTTTATTTAGGAAATGATAACTTGATTGATTTTATATTACGTTAGACGATGATTAGTTGTGTTCAATGAGTGCTTATGGTCATATGCTTTAATCCCTTAATTATTCTATGGCCTAGGTTGAGGTCTTGATCATTTGATGCTTATTGGATAATGTTTTATCTTGTTAGGAAGCATGCCTCTAGATTACTTGTATAGATATGAATTGTGTTGATTAATTGGTATGTAACTATTTGAGCATATGTCTTTAGCGGTGATTTAATATTATAAGCATGCCAATCTTGTTCGTAAGTTTTTGGATAAGTGGTGTTGGAATTAGAATTCCCAAAAATGCATTAGGTGCAGCCTGTGTGTTGTAATGTCTGGTGGTTAATTTGATTAATGGATTTTACTGAGTTTGGATTCTTTGCAATTTAGTCACAGTATGTTGTTGCATCAATTGAAAAAGTAAATGATGTTCGTTTAATTTGAATTTTTGCAAGGATGTTTTAAATGTATCTAATTTTTGTGAGAAGCTGTTAAAAACGTGTTAGTCCATATATTTTGGCTGTTTTACAATTTAGTCCTCAATTTTATATTTGGCTAAATTGGATGCTTATTCGTTATTCATTGAAGCTGAAATTTGACATGATGGCATGAAATATGATTATTTAACAATTGGTAACCTGAAACTTGTACAAGTCCTTGTAATTATTCAGATTTACATTTTGGTCCCTAATGTACTCGTTTTGCAATTGAGTGCCTTATCGATGTTTGAATCGAATGAAAATTGAACCATTGCTGGTCTGCATACATTAGGTCTTAATAATGCACCTAGAGAAGTTAAAAGAAAAAATGGACCATAATTTGAATAAGAATTTTCAGGTTTGCTTCGGCAAACCTAATGTGATCTTCTTGGTTCGGGTCTAACGACTAGGCCCGGTTAAGAGGGTTACATTTGGTGGTATCAGAGCTAGGTTATTATACCTCAAACGGATAGAGTTTTATTTGGTTGTTTTGAGAAATTGTTAAATGTGTTTCGTATGTGTTTATGGTGTTAATTATTAATTTGGTTGTTTTTACAGGTTTGTATTGGATCAGTTGCCAAGCCTACACCCCAACCATCAATTTTAAACACTGGTAATGAATTTGATTTTGTTTGAGAAAAATGATTTATTTATTCCGAGCTTAGTAAGCGTTGTCTGGTTATTGACAATATAAGGAAAATGGTCTCCGAACTTGAGTGATAATGTCCTTGTTCGTGAGTTTGTAGGTGGCGTTGGTCCAGTATTTCAAATATAAAGTTGTTTTTACATCGATGTTAATTATATGAATTTTGAAGATAAGAGTTGGTGAAGTGATGTAAATGGAAATGATTACATCGTAAGCTTTCGTATGTTGTATTGCAGTATCAGTTTGTTCAAAGTAGGCACTGGAAAGCTTCTCCTGAGATTCTAATGAGGATTGTTGGGGTGTTTAAAATGATAAGGTTATGATGTACACATAGTGCAAGGAAGTTGATGTTCATGATCGAAACCTGACCTGTGATGTTAATTGTTAGGGAGGATTTGGTAGTATCCCTAATGTTCCTACCACGAGGACAATCAAGGTATGCAATAAACGCAAAGCATTGAATTGATTTTCATCTTTGAAGGTAAGGGTACACAGGGGAATCGTGTAATCTGCATTTTAATTAAGGGAAGGTCGTGTAGTGTATTTATATTTCTCTGTTGCATCGTCTAGTGGATTTTGAATTTACGCAATTATAAATATTAATTAAAGGTATTTGTTTGGGTGTGTTGAAGTTTTGAACATTGGAGTTGATTCTTGTAGTCGAGTTGTCCAAGAACGGACTAATTTATGTTTGATGAGATTAGGGCTTTTGTGGTAATCTAAGGTTAAAGAATGTTCGAGTTTTGAATGTTGGTGTTGTTCAGCAATTCATTTTTGGCATGTTTCGAGGGAGTTTTCCATGTTGTCCTATGTTTGCGAAGTTGAGTTCGATGTTGAGACGCATCTTGGTACGGCTCCCAAAATCCTTTTTGTTCCATGCCGATGAGAATTAAAGAAATGTGTGAATGGAGAACATAATGGTAATAATGGTTGGTCTATGGATATGTTTGATTAGAAGTTCTAGTTTTAGAAGCTTCAACATGGTTGTTGACGACAATGGTGTTTAAGACCGTTTGGTTGGTATGCGTTTAAAGTTATGTCATGCTGGTGATGAATGTTCTAGTAGCATTCGAGGTTGCGATGAGTTGAGTATTTTGTGAATACTTGGTTTCGTAAGTAGTAAGAGTGGTGGTATTCTCATGTACAACGGTACCGAGAAGGATCTTGGTCGACAATCATGAATGGTTTTAGTAGGCTTTTGTAGTGACGTGAATGTTATCTCCTTATTTAGGTAAGTGCGACTTTCGGCCTGGTGAAAAGGAATATTGGTTTTGGGAATGTTATTTGTAAGTGTGAATAGTTGAACATGCACAATGCATAAACACTTATATGTATATGTTTAAATATATCAGTACATGCATACATTTGGGCATGACATTAGAGGTTTTGCATACATACACATAGACATCTTTGAGGGCATATAAGTAATCATGCATTTATATGTTCACACTTACGGATGACTTTTCAGAGGTCGATGAAGTGATGGTGTAAGCAAGGTAGCTTATGTACGTACCTTTAGTGATGAGGTTCTTTGGAGTTCTCAAAGGTTGTAGAAGGTGTTAAAGATTGGTTCTTGGAAGTTTGAGTTGTGTTAGACTTGAAGAAACCAAGGTTGGTGTTAGAAGTACATGATTTTTCTAGATCCGATTAATTATTATTGTGGTTTGTTGAGGAATCTTTTGAGATTGTTGCACCGCTAGCGAAGTTGTGGCAAGAGATGTTTTGTTGAATCGAATATTTTGCTAAGCTCTGCTCAGAATTGTAGCTTGAGTTTAGTTGGTTAATTATTTTCGGGTTAATAATTGAATGTGTTTTTAAAAGAATATGTCAACTTGGACATGGCTAATATTTTGGAAGGTTGTTTAATTGGATTATCAAATAACAAGAATTATATTTTTGATAACTTCTAAGAAGAGACAATTTGGTTTTAAAAGTAGTTTTGTGAATTAAATAGAAAATGGACACATACTAAGAATCTTTAGGGATCAATTAGATCCTTTGTATTTTAACGAACTTAATTTTGTTTTGCTTTAAAAAAAACTACTAATGATGGTTAATATTTTTCTAAAACATGAGTTTCCTAAATTTTATTTCAAATTAGAACTATTGTTTTCATGTTTTCTACTTTCCTAAAATGCTTTTCCAATGATCAATTTATTTTCCGGACTTATTTCTAATATATTTTTCATCCAAATGATTTTTAGACTTGAGCAAATCGGTGGATTTTTGGTTAACAATGCTTTTCACGTTAGAATATAAGGGGAAGCTTATTTTGGTTGTACTCCTATCAAGCAAAGTGAGCTATGACTTCTTATTGACATCCCACACGCTTTGTGTCCTTACTCTATTATTTCTATTAACATTTGTGATTAAAATGAATTTAATTGGGTTAAATTGTTTTATGATGGTTTCAAAAGTGAATTATGGTTAGGATGTTCAAACCTAATGATTTTTTATTGGATGGTAAAATCTAAAAATTGGTTTTACAAGTTTGGACCCGAAATTAGTTTAAGTGTCTAGTTGGGATATTTGTTCTTCATGAATTGAGATTGATGTTTAATTAAGTGAAGCCATTGATGTTGGTTGTAGTTTTGAGGAATTATTGATGTTTTATGATGGTTTGTGAATTGAGAATGGTTTGTGAAAGATGATTGGACATTAGAAATATTGGTGCAAGTTAAAAGCGGTTTTTGATATTTTGGCGTTGTTTCGGCATGAGAATTAGATAGGTTTGAATGAATTGAGACAACAAAAAATTGAATATCATATGAGTGATTGAGTGTTTCTCAACGTTTCTTCATGGATGAAGGTTGTAGAGAATAGTTTGTAATGGTGTGTCAAAACAAGTCTTAATAGACGGTATGTAGATGAATGAGAAGACCTGTTTTGAGACTTGTTTTGTTATGTTGGTTTGAGCTCAAATGTGTAATTGATGATTTGACGACATTTTTGTGGCAAGGATTGTTTGACCTTTTGCTTATTGTCCCTGGAATGAGAAAGTTGGGAATTTGTTAGTTCTACTATTGGTAAGGGATATTTTTGATTGGGTCTCTAGCAAGTAGGTGTTTCTCATCGAGGCAATTGAAATTGTGGGAGTTATGCGGTGTAAGTGTATTTGAGAAAGTTGTTGGACGAAGAAAGGTTTGAGTTTGTTTTGTTCCCATTCCGTAAATTTCGAGCACAAAATTTCTTTTAGAGGGGGAGAGTTGTAATGCCCAGGAAAACGAGCTAGAAGATTTGGGTGAATTATCATAATCGGTTTGAAATTTGGGTTAGGCTTTAACTAATTAATTGAATCCGAAAAATAATTTGGGTAATTAAATTGATTTCTGAGAAATTTTTCATGATGAGTATTTGTGAAAAATATATTTAATAAATTTCATAAATGATGAAATTGAGTTTGAATAATTTTAGTTGGGTTGTTTTAATAATAATTAAATGGTGACTATTTTACAAAAGATTCTAAAATATTAATATTGACATTTTTGTAAAAATAATTAAAGTTGTGGTTCTATGGGATTATTTGACCCATTTATTAAATAAGAATTTTGCTATCTATTTCCAATTAAAATTTGACTACGGTTATTATTTTATCAAGAAAGAAAGCTATGTCTAAACTTATCTTTATTTTTCTCTCAAAATTCTCCACAACGCCATTTTAATTTTCTGATCTAATTTCTATTCATTTTCTTTCTAAAACATTTCTAATCAATAGCCACATGAGAGATTTTGATTTCTCTCATCTTGTTCAATGGATTCCACGTTGGAAGATTGGAGTAACAATCTTCATTTTCAATTTCTAATTTATTTGGTTAAGCTTTGATTTTCCAATGATCTCCTAATTATTTTGTGTTGATTTCCTAACAATTTTATTGTCTTTTGATGTCAAAATGAATTTTAATGGATTAATTTAATTTCTAGATGCTAAAGAGTGAATCATGATTTGATAGATGAAATTTAAATATTTTAATTGGATTATGAGTTAATCTAATTAGTTGAATTTAGATTTGGGTTCTTAAATGAGGATAATTGGTAGTGTTGATTGAATTATTGGATCCAAGATGAGGTTTCATCATAGGTGTTTGATTAATTTCTCATAAAGAGTAAAGTTAAGGAAAGGGGGAAATCGAATGGCCGCGGGGGTGCCTCTGCTACTATCCTGTTACGCGTGTCTTTTGGTTAAAAAGGATTGAAAAACAGTACTAGGATTTTAAAGGGGAAAATAGGGCGTGAAACGGGGCTGCAAATCCATTTGGAGGATTTGCGAGGTGCAACAATTACTGCATTTCCTATCGTTTTGTTTTCTGCCATTAGGATTTGAGTCCAGTGTCGTGAAATGAAAAAAAGGGGTCATTTCGTGCATGGCGATATGTAGTTGATCGAATGATAAGGGTTTTAAATGTTATTAGGTATTTTATTAAAGTGGTTACTTTAGTGTCATCCAATTTATATGGATCCTTGTATTTTTTTTATAGAAGATGGCAAGTGTTCGAACGATTTTCGGTTAGGTGTCAAGGGTTGGCGTTGAGACGTCGGCATCGAGACGATATCAAGTTGGTGAGTGCAAATGTGTTTTGGTACTATAAAGAAGTTTGAATTATGGCTTTGGAGTTTAGTTAAAGCCTAGCAAGCTTAGCTAAGCTCGAAAGTATGTTTTTTTTCTATTTCGCCTTTTAAATATTAGTTTGATATGAGTATTGATTTACATGTTTTGGTTTAAAAGCATGAATTGATTTACTTGTTGTTTTATGTATCTTTTAAATGATATGCAATAATTTGTTAAATATATGAATGTCTAAGAGCATTGAGAAATGATTCCTAAATAGAATGTGATTGTTGCCTTTGGCAACGTGATTTTGCATATGGAAATGTTTTGTTCAATGCACATAAAAATAATGAGGTACTTGGTTATAATGAATTATATTGGCAAGTGATGTTATCGGATATAGTTTGTCGGCCATAAAATTGATAGTGCACTATCATAAGTCACATTGGATGTTGAGGGTTTTATACGGTGTACCGAATACTCCATCCAAGTACCCTAACAGTAGAGGGGTTTATGGGTACCGAAAATTCCCATTAATGGATTATAGATCTATCGATGAGTAGTGTCGAGGGGTTTATACAGTGTACTTAATACTTCACCACGGGTGTCATAACGATGGGGGGTTTATGTGTACCGAAAACTCCCATGTGTGAACCTTGTGTGTTGCCGGTGAGAATGTATGAAGTGTTGTGTGAACACTTGTTGAATCCGTGTATCCGATTTAATAGTTTATAAAGTGAAACTTGGTTTATGATCACTTGAAAGCCAATATAATTAATGATGTATAATATTGGTTTATACATGTTTACTATTAAAGCCTTGCATATGAGTTGTTATGCATGAGAAAACTTAAGTTGAGGGTTAGCAAACGAGATTTGTTGTTGATCCATGATACATGTTGCATATTGTTTAACATGCATATTTTTGGAAATGTTAAGTGTGTAAACCCCTCGCCCCGGCCTGGTTGGCTGGCCGGTCCGAGTAGGCTACACGGGGAAAACCGATGTGAAACCCGTTAAGGTCTCACCTCGGTTAGCAACCCTAGAAAATTTCTTTTATTTATATATTGTCTAAATGCATTTTTAAGTCCTATGTAAAAAACACAGCGAAGACACAAGCAGCATATCAACGCCCATCCAAAACAGCAGTTTAAAACAACCCATTTTTCCTTTTTAAGCAGACCGTATCGATACACCTGTCAAGGGTATCGATACACCTTGACCAAGGTCAACATCTTGCAGTCAACTCGGGAAGACTGTATCGATACAGCCCTTGAGCGTTAACACCCCAATTTTGGGCTTAGAAGTTTAGGGCCTGAACCAGGCCGGTCAGATTTTCGGTTCGAATATAAAAGGTGGTTTTAGGGAAAGCCTAGTTTGGGATGCTTTAAAAATATGGAAAAATATCTAAAAATCCTCTTTTAATATATATAAGAGAGAGGTGAAATCAATTTTACAAAATAAGGTTTGGAAGTGCGACATTTTGAAATAGTGACTAAAATGCGATTTTTGAAAAGTTCAGTGGTGACTGTTTTGTAAGGATTGAGACTTTGAATCTTTAAGGAGCTAATTTACCCAAGAATGATTTCTTCAGATTTTTCTTAGATTTAAATGATTTAATTAATGTTTAATTAATTAAATGAAAAAGAGAGAAACCAATTTTTAGATTTTCATAACTAACTTTTCCTAAAATTTTCTCATCTCTTTTTTCTCTCAAAATTCTCTCAACCAAACACTATCCTCCAGCATCTTTTCCATTGGTTTTCAATTCAATTGATAAGGATTTAATCAACAATCAATTCCTAATCCTTTCTACATCAAATCCTCTTGTTTTGCTTATTGGATTTTCAAGAAAATTGGCTTTGATCAAGGAGAAATCTAGATTTAGAGGTAAGGTTGTTCTTCTCCTCCAAATACTCAGTTCTTTACTGAAATTCCCAAGTTATCAATCCTTAATTTAAGTTTTCTAAATGGCTTTAATGATATGAACTTGATTTTGGCTTAAAACTCAAGATTTGGAAGAAATTCGTGGTGATTGTTTGTGCTCTGTTTTGAGATGATTATTAAATGTATTTTGGATGTTTAATGATGTGTTAATGTGGTTTGATTAATGCAATCCCGAATAGGTTGAATTTCCTAAGTTTTGCTTATGAAAATGGTGGTTTTTGGGGTGATCTTGGTGTTCTGTTATAGCTGGAGGTATAAGGACGCGTTTAGGTTCATTTTGGATGTTAATTGATGTTTAGAAATTGTTAGAAGTGATGGATCTTGGCTGGGTACTATTGTGGAAGAGTTTGGAGGTGATTTCAGTTGTGTTTGGTAGCCGAAATGTTAGAATTGGTGAGAGCAGCGAGTTTAGGTGTAAAGGCTGAAGATTTTAATGCATGATGATGTATTAATCCTCTGCTTTGATGTGTTTAAAACATGGGAGACATCTTCAGACACTTGTGGAGTTGATCCAGAGGCTTGATCGGCGTTTCGGCAAGCTTGCGAAACGGAAGTGGTGAGTGATGTTTGGTTTCCAGCTTTGAAACAAACGTTTGAAGGTTTTGGGAGCTTAGTTTAAGTCTAAGCAACTTAACTAAGCTCAAAAGTAAGTTTTCGGAAAAACTCTCTTGGATGAGCCATGGATTGGTTCGATGCATTTGTTGTTAAATTGCATGTTTAAATTCTAGTTTGAAAGCATGTTTTAGCATGGTTAATGCTGGTATAGAAAGCCATATGTTGAAGGATGCCCAAGGTAAGAGATCCTTGGTTTGACATTTGTAAATGTGGTTTTGATGCATAATGATGCATGATGATTAAATGGCTTTGATTAATGCTTTAAAACAGTGAATTGTTGATGATAAATGATGTATATTGGCAAGTGATGTGTTGGTTTTAAAGTACTGGAATCAGATATAGTTAGCCGGCTATAGGATTGGGTGCACCGTGAATAAAGTCGCCTTGGATGTTGAGGGGTTGAGATTGTACCGTAAACTCCATCCAAGTACACTAACGAGAAAGGTAAGATCACAATGGTAGTTAAGAGTCCATGTGTGGATCTTGTGTTGTGTGTCCCGTGTTCTCGTTAGTGGTCTTACAACTACCGATGAGTGATGTTGAGGGGTTGTGATTGTACCGTTAAACTCCATCACGGGTGTTGAGGGGTTGTGATTAAACCGGTAAACTCCACCTTGTGTGTTCAGTAGTGTGTATGAAGCGTATGGGACAACGCTTGTAATCCGCATATCCGATTGTGTTTTGTGTTGTAAATGGTTATGGATTATCACTTGAAAGACAATATGACATGTTGATTTAAATGAAGCATGAGATGCTTGTTATGTATGCAAGGTTGCATGATTAATGATGGTGATTTGATGAAAGGCTTTATGAAAAGTGTTTAATAAAAGCATTATTGTGTTGTTTCTTTAGAGCATGCCTCACTAAGCAATTGTGCTTACGCTCTCTCTCTTGCACCAATAATGCAGATAATTGAGGTGTTTGAGGGCAACAAGGAGGCTAAGAATCCAAGGGGAAGCTAAGCTCATGTATGGTGATGTTTTCACAACACTATTAGTTTTTGATATTTGGCAATGGGAACCTAGGATGTTGTTTGGGAGATGTTTTGGACTCCCTAAATGTGGCATGATGCCTATGTTGATTTGGATTTGTAAATGGCCATTATGATGCTTAATTTGGTGTATTGTGGTTGCTTGATCTTGGATACTAGGATGCATGCCTATAGACTTGTGGATTTCCTTGATTGATGCCATGAATGTGTTTTGATGTTGCAAACATGTACCATATATGTATGTTGACTTGTTGGCATGATTAGGAGGCCATTAGGACGTGTTTTAGTGGTTAAATGCATGTTAAACCAGCAAATTCTGCATCTTCTGGACAACCCGTATCGATACACTCGCAGGCATTTCGAAACGGGGGCCTGTAATGGCCTTGGTGTTTTGAAACGACTGGTGACCGTATCGAAACGGATTGTCCACTGGAAGGCCTTGTTTCGAAACAGGTCTCAAAACGAACCCGTGTTTCGGTACGGTCAACCCCGTTTCGAAACAGGTGACCGTTGGGCACTGATTTGAATGGTTTTAAGGTTTGCAAGCTTTACGTTTTAGTCCTGAAAATTGTATTTGCAATTGCATGAGTTCGAGATGTCCGTTTAAGGTGAAATTTGGCAGGGAAACATGTAATATGATTAATTTGATATTGGTAACTTAAAAATCAGTTAAGACCTTCGATTTTTTTTTCCAGAATTTACAATTTGGTCCCTAACATTTGTATTTTGTGCAATTGAGTCCCTTATTGTAATTCGATCGCTGTGATTTTCATGTTTGTGTTTCTCAAGAGTACGCTTAAGGTTAATGTGCATCTAGATAAGACTAAAAGAAAAAAGGGGGGTCGTTAACCAAGGTTGACTTTCGAGTTGACTTTGGTTTTCCCCGTGTAATCTTCGTAATTCGGGTCAACCGTCTAAGCCGGGCTAAGGGGGTTACATTTGGTGGTATCAAAGCTGAGTTCTCGTGTAAATGGGAATGGTTTTGTGGGTGAAGTATGTATGATTGCATGATATGCCTTTAAAATGAAAGTGTGATGTATGAATTGTAAAGTATGTTGTAATTGTGATGTGATGCTATGTTGATGCATGTTAGAGGAACCCATTGCCATATCAAAACTAATGGAAGGAATTGTTTTTTTTGGAAAATGAGCTTGAGTACTTGGATTACTTACCTTGTTGAGCCTAATTATGTTTATTGCATTGTGTCAGTGCATTGTTTTAGTGAATGGGACCTCGTAGAGAGACAAGAATTAATACGCGAGCTATGGCTCAAAACGAGAATGAGGACAATGTTGAGAATGTTGTGGACATACCTCCTCCCCCTGGTGGTGGACCGCCCGGTGGTGGTGGTGCTGGAGGTGATGGTGCTGGTGCTGGGGTCGCTGGACCTGGTGGTGTGCAGGGGTAAGCTGCTCCTGACATGACTGTTTTGATACAGGCTATTGCTGGAGCCTTTCAGGCGGCAGTAGCTGGAGCTCACGAAGCTGTGCGTCAGGGTGATGCTGGTGTGAGATTACCTTTGGAACGTCTTCGCAATCTGGGAGGGGCTGAGTTCAGAGGTTTATCTCCTGAAGGTTTTGAATCTTGGTTGGAAAGTACCAAGAGGATATTGGGACAAATGAACTGTAATGATGTGCAGAAGTTAGGCTGTGTTGCATCGCTGTTACATGATGATGCGTATACTTGGTGGACGACCACTGTCTCAGGGATGGAGGAAGTTGATGTGACTTGGACGTTCTTTCTGAACGCGTTCAAGCGAAAGTATCTAGGTGTGCGATACCTGGATGAAAAGAAAAGAGAATTTACGTCCTTACGCAAGGAAGCACGACGGTGGCGGAGTACGAGATCCAGTTTTTCCGCCTTAGCCAGTACGCACCTGAGCTTATCCCTGATGAGCGCGAGAGGTGTGAACGTTTCTGGTATGGTTTGATGTCGGACGTGAAGACCTTTATGCTTGCAGCTGAGTACACGAATTTTGATATGCTGGTGAGTAGGGCGAAGGACATTGAGCAGAACCTGTGTTTGTCCTCCATGGGTGTTAGTTCTGGCTCGGGCAAAAGAGCTACTGAGTATAGTTCCGGTGGTGGATGGAACAAGAGAGGTCGAGATAAGAGGTATCGGTCTTCTGCTAGGCGTGGTAATGGAGGGCATGGTCCACCTGTTCAGGGAGACAGGATGAGAGCTGATCAGAACACGTGCTGGACGTGTGGATCATGTGGTCATTTGAGGCGTGATTGTCCTCGAGCAGCGAGGGAGGTTTAGGCTCCTGTGGCAGTGACATGTAATTCGTGCTGGAATTGTGGTTCGGCAGACCACATGAGGAGGGAGTGTCCTTTGTTGGCCGGTGGTGGTCAAGGACGTGCTCCTGGAGTTGTTGCACCACAGAGAGGTCGTGGGCGCGGCCGTGGTAACTTCCAGCGCAGATATGATGGTGGGAGGAATGTGGCACATGTGGTGGCTGTCCAACCTGAGGGTGGTGGCCAGGATCGAGTGTATGCTAAGCGAGAGGGGAGAAATGACACGGATGTGATCGCAGGTACCTTTACTTTGGAATCCTTGTCATTATTTTCCTTGATTGATTCTGGATCTACACACTCACACATATTGCGTGAACATGCTCAATTACTTGGTTTGCCTGTTGAGTCTTTGGATGTTGGTATACGTGTAACTAGTTCCTTTGGTGAGACTGTTGTGACATGGAGGTTGTATAGAAGATGTCCCTTGGTTGTGCAAAATTATGTTTTTCATGTTGATCTCATGGAATTGTCATTCTATGGTTTTGATGTAATCCTTGGTATGGATTGGCTTGTTGAACATCGAGCTGTGGTGGATTTTGAGAACAAGCGAGTTTCGTTAAAGCTTGCGGATGATTATGAGGTAGTGGTGGTTGGTGAGAATGTGAAGTTTCTTGCCAATGTGGTGTCTACATTGGAAGCGAGCCGGATGCTGAGACAAGGGTGTGAAGCTTATCTGGCCTTTGTGATGAATCCTAGCTCTAAGGAGTTGCGGGTTCAAGATATTAGGACTGTGCGAGAGTTTCCTGGTGTGTTTCCGGAGGAGTTACCTGGATTGCCTCCTAATCGAGAGGTGGAGTTTGGAATTGAGCTGTATGAAAACACAACTCCAGTGTCCATTACTCCTTATCGAATGGCACCTAAAGAGTTGAAGGAGCTGAAAACGCATCTTCAGGAATTGCTTGATCGTGGTTTCATTCGGCCGAGTGTGTCACCTTGGGGTGCACCGGTCTTGTTTGTGAAGAAAAAGGATGGCACTATGAGAATGTGCATCGATTATCGTCAGCTGAACAAGTTGACTATCAAGAATCGATATCCTTTACCGAGGATTGATGATCTTTTTGATCAATTTCGGGGAGCGGCAGTGTTCTCTAAGATTGACTTAAGGTCATGGTATTACCAGCTCAAGGTGAAGGATGTGGATGGGCCAAAGACAACCTTTAGAACGAGGTATGGGCATTATGAATTCCTTGTGATGTCGTTTGGTTTGACGAATGGTCCTGCAGCTTTTATGGACATGATGAATAGAGTGTTCCATGAATACTTGGACAAGTTTGTTGTGGTGTTCATTGATGATATCCTTGTGTATTCACGTACTGAGGAGGAGCATGAAGGGCATTTGAGGGTTGTGTTGCAAGCTTTGTTGGAGAATCAGCTTTATGCTAAGCTGAGTAAGTGTGAATTCTGGCTTAGAGAAGTTGTGTTCATTGGTCATGTGGTTTCAGCCGAGGGGATTCGTGTTGATCCTCAGAAGATTGAGGCAGTGATGAATTGGAAGCTTCCTAAGTCTGTTCATGAAGTCCGTAGTTTCCTTGGTTTGGCAAGATACTATCGGAGGTTCGTGGATGGATTTTCAAAGATTGCTGAACCTTTAACGAAGTTGTTGCAGAAGGATGTCAAGTATGAGTGGACAGAGGCGAGACAACAGGCTTTTGAGAAGCTTAAGGCAGCTTTGACGCAAGCTCCTATTTTGGTTCAACCTGAATCAGGGAAAGAGTTTGTGGTGTACAGTGACGCATCCTATGTTGGTTTGGGGTGTGTGTTGATGCAAGAGGGTAAGGTGGTGGCTTATGCATCGCGCCAGTTGAAGGTGCATGAGCGCAATTATCCTACGCATGATATTGAGTTGGCTGCGGTGGTTTTTGCTTTGAAAATTTGGAGACATTATCTATATGGTGAGAAGTGTACTGTGTACACGGATCACAAGAGTTTGAAGTATCTGATGTCTCAAAAGGAGTTGAATCTTAGGCAACGACGTTGGGTGGAGTTGCTTAAAGATTACGATCTGACGATCGAGTACCATCCGGGAAAAGCTAATGTTGTAGCGGATGCTTTGAGTAGGAAGGTGGCAGTGGAGTTAAGCGCTATGTTTGCCAGTTTGAGTATTTCTCGAGATGGAGGTCTTGTGGCTGAGTTGCAAGTAAAACCATCTTTGGTTCAATTGATAAAGGATAAGCAGCTGTTGGATGATTCTTTGGTGCCACATGTTCATGATATTGCTGAGGATAGACCATCGAATTTCTGTTTTAATGATGATAGATTTCTATGTTTTGGAAGTCAGATAGTAGTGCCCAATGATGTTGAGTTTAGGCGTGCTATTCTGACTGAAGCTCATAGTAGTCCTTTTGCTATGCACCCTGGTAGTACTAAGATGTACCATGATCTTAAGGATGAGTACTATTGGGTGGGTTTAAAGAAAGATGTTGCGGAGTATGTGAGTAAGTGCATGGTTTGTTAGCGAGTTAAGGCTGAGCATCAGTTTCCTTCTGGGTTGTTGCAACCGTTGAGTATTCCTGAGTGGAAGTAGGAAAGGATTACCATGGATTTTGTGTTTGGTTTGCCTTTGTCGCCATCGAAAAAGAATTCGGTGTGGGTGATTGTGGATCGCCTTACGAAGTGTGCGCATTTCTTGCCTGTGCGTACTACCTATACTTTGGACAAGCTTGCAGAGTTGCACATTGCTGAGATTGTGCGGCTGCATGGTGTGCCAAAGTCTATTGTGTCGGATAGAGATCCGAGGTTTACATCGCGTTTCTGGGAGTGTTTGCATCAAGCTTTGGGTACACGGCTAAATTTCAGTACTTCTTATCATCCACAGTCGGATGGACAATCTGAGCGTGTTATTCAAGTGCTGGAAGATATGTTGAGGTGCTGTGTGATTGAGTTTCAAGGCTCTTGGGAGAAGCATTTGCCTTTGGTGGAGTTTTCTTATAACAATAGCTACCAGGCAAGTATTCAAATGGTGCCTTATGAAGCTTTGCACGGGAGGAAGTGCAAAACTCCTCTTTGTTGGGCTAAAACATGTCAGAAGTTGGTCTCAATGCCAGCTTTGTTGAAAGGAACCACCGACAAGGTGAACTCATTTGTGAGCGATTGAAGCCAGCTTCTGATCGACAGAAGTCTTACGCGGATTTAAAGCGTAAGGAGATTGAGTTTGCGGTAGGTGACCGTGTGTTTTTGAAGGTTTCGCCTTGGAAAAAGGTGATGAGGTTTGGTCGAAAGGGTAAGTTGAGCCCTAGGTACATTGGACCATACGAGGTGATTGAACGTGTGGGTCTTGTTGCGTACAAGCTGAGATTGCCGCAAGAGTTGGAAAAGATTCATGATGTGTTTCATGTCTCTATGCTTCGGAGGTATAGATCAGATCCTTCGCATGTTATGCCTGTGGAGGAAGTGGAGTTGAATCCAGACTTGACCTTTGATGAGGAGCCGGTGGAAATTCTGGATTCGAACAGTAAAGTTCTTCGAGGCAAGACCATTGATTTGGTAAAGGTGTTGTGGAAGCATCGTGGTGTTGAGAAAGCCACGTGGGAAAGAAAGGATGACATGAAGAAGCAGTTTCCGTACCTCTTTCCTCCAGGTAAATTTCGAGGACGAAATTTATTAAAGGGGGAGAGTTGTAACACCCTAATTTTGGGCTTAGAAGTTTAGGGTTTGAACCGGGCCGGTCTGATTTTCGGTTTGAATATAAAAGGTGGTTTTAGGGAAAGCCTAGTTCGGGATGCTTTAAAAATATGGAAAAATATCTAAAAATCCTCTTTTAATATATATAAGAGAGTGGTGAAATCAATTTTACAAAATAAGGTTTGGAAGTGCGACATTTTGAAATAGTGACTAAAATGCGATTTTTGAAAAGTTTAGTGGTGACTGTTTTGTAACGATTGAGACTTTGAATATTTAAGGAGCTAATTTACCCAATAATGATTTCTCCAGATTTTTCTTAGATTTAAATGATTTAATTAATTAAATGAAAAAGAGAAAAACCAATTTTTAGATTTTCATAACTAACTTTTCCTAAAATTTTCTCATCTCTTTTCTCTCTCAAAAATCTCTCAACCAAACACTATTCTCCAGCATCTTTTCCATTGGTTTTCAATTCAATTGATGAGGATTTAATCAACAATCAATTCCTAATCCTTTCTACATCAAATCCTCTTGTTTTGCTTATTGGATTTTCAAGAAAATTGGCTTCGATCAAGGAGAAATCTACATTTAGAGGTAAGATTGTTCTTATCCTCTAAATACTCATTTTTACTGAAATTCCCAAGTTATCAATCCTTAATTTAAGTTTTCTAAATGACTTTAATGATATGAACTTGATTTTGGCTTAAAACTCAAGATTTGGAAGAAATCTTGAAGAAATTCGCGGTGATTGTTTGGGCTCTGTTTTGAGATGATTATTAAATGTATTTTGGATGTTTAATGATGTATAAATGTGGTTTGAGTAATGCAATCCCGAATAGGTTGAATTTCCTAAGTTTTGCTTATGAAAATGGTGGTTTTTGGGGTGATCTTGGTGTTCTGTTATAGCTGGAGGTATAAGGACGAGTTTAGGTTCATTTTGGATGTTAATTGATGTTTAGAAATGGTTAGAAGTGATGGATCTTGGCTGGGTAATGTTATGGAAGAGTTTGGAGGTGATTTCAGTTGTGTTTGGTAGCAGAAATGTTAGAATTGGTGAGAGCAGCGAGTTTAGGTGTAAAGGCTGAAGATTTTAATGCATGATGATGCATTAATCCTCTGCTTTGACGTGTTTAAAACAGGGGAGACATCTTCGGACACTTGTGGAGTTGATCCGAAGGCTTGATCGGCGTTTCGACAAGCTTGCGAAACGGAAGTGGTGAGTGAAGTTTGGTTTCCAGCTTTGAAACAAACGTTTGAAGGTTTTGGGAGCTTAGTTTAAGTCTAAGCAACTTAACTAAGCTCAAGAGTAAGTTTCCGGAAAAACTCTATTGGATGAGCCATGGATTGGTTCGATGCATTTGTTGTTAAATTGCATGTTTAAATTCTGTTTTAAAAGCATGTTTTAGCATGGTTAATGCTGGTATTGAAAGCCATATGTTAAAGGATGCTCAAGGTAAGATATCCTTGGTTTGACATTTGTAAATGTGGTTTTGATGCATAATGATGCATGATGATTAAATGGCTTTGGTTAATGCTTTAAAACAGTGAATTGTTGATGATAAATGATGTATATTGGCAAGTGATGTGTTGGTTTTAAAGTACTTGAATCGAATATAGTTAGTCGGGTATAGGATTGGGTGCACCGTGAATAAAGTCGCCTTGGATGTTGAGGGGTTGAGATTGTACCGTAAACTCCATCCAAGTACACTAACGAGAAAGGTAAGATCACAATGGTGGTTAAAAGTCCATGTGTGGATCTTGTGTTGTGTGTCCCGTGTTCTCGTTAGTGGTCTTATACAACTACCGATGAGTGATGTTGAGGGGTTGTGATTGTACCGTTAAACTCCATCACGGGTGTTGAGGGGTTGTGATTGAACCGGTAAACTCCACCTTGTGTGTTCGGTAGTGTGTATGAAGCGTATGGGACAACGCTTGTAATCTGCGTATCCGATTGTGTTTTGTGTTGTAAATGGTTATGGATTATCACTTGAAAGCCAATATGACATGTTGATTTAAATGAAGCATGAGATGCTTGTTATGTATGCAAGGTTGCATGATTAATGATGGTGATTTGATGAAAGGCTTTATGAAAAGTGTTTAATAAAAGCATTATTGTGTTGTTTCTTTAGAGCATGCCTCACTAAGCAATTGTGCTTACGCTCTCTCTCTTGCACCAATAATGCAGATAATTGAGGTGTTTGAGGGCAACAAGGAGGCTAAGAATCCAAGGGGAAGCTAAGCTCATGTATGGTGATGTTTTCACAACACTATTAGTTTTTGATATTTGGCAATGGGAACCTAGGATGTTGTTTGGGAGATGTTTTGGACTCCCTAAATGTGGCATGATGCCTATGTTGATTTGGATTTGTAAATGGCCATTATGATGCTTAATTTGGTGTATTGTGGTTGCTTGATCTTGGATACTAGGATGCATGCCTATAGACTTGTGGATTTCCTTGATTGATGCCATGAATGTGTTTTGATGTTGCAAACATGTACCATATATGTATGTTGACTTGTTGGCATTATTAGGAGGTCATTAGGATGTGTTTGAGTTGTTAAATTCATGTTAAACCAGCAAATTCTGCAGCTTCTGGGCAACCCGTGTCGATACACTCGCAGGCGTTTCGAAACGGGGGCCTGTAATGGCCTTGGTGTTTCGAAACGGCTGGTGACCGTATCGAAACGGATTGGCCACTGGAAGGCCTTGTTTCGAAACATGTCTCGAAACAAACTCGTGTTTCGGTACGGTCAACCCCGTTTCAAAACAGGTGACCGTTGGGCACTGATTTGAATGGTTTTAAGGTTTGCAAGCTTTACGTTTTAGTCCTTAAAATTGTATTTGCAATTGCATGAGTTCGAGATGTCCGTTTAAGATGAAAATTGGCAGGGAAGCATGTAATATGATTAATTTGATATTGGTAACTTAAAAATCAGTTAAGACCTTCGATTTTTTTTCCAGAATTTACAATTTGGTCCCTAACATTTGTATTTTGTGCAATTGAGTCCCTTATTGTTATCCGATCGCTGTGCTTTTCATGTTTGTGTTTCTTAAGAGTATGCTTAAGGTTAATGTGCATCTAGATAAGACTAAAAGAAAAAAAAGGGGTCGTTAACCAAGGTTGACTTTCGGGTTGACTTTGGTTTTCCCCGTGTAATCTTCGTAGTTCGGGTCAACCGTCTAGGCCGGGCTAAGGGGGTTACAGTCAACATTTCGTGGTCAACGAGATGAACCCATACTGATACGCTTATAGCCCATATCGATACGCCAAAGTCTCACCAAAATTTCAGATTTCCAGTGAGCTTTGGGCGTATTGGTACGCCCCCGCGTATCGATACACCAAGCCAAAACTGAGACCTGAAGGGCAAGACCGTATCGTTACGCCCTGCACTGCAAGTCTCTAAATTTCAGCCAAACGATCTAAGACTCGACTCTAGATGCGATTTACGACTCCCCTAGCCACAAACAACATACATACAACCTTTAACAACCATAATCTAAGCATACGAGGCAACCAACACGAACAAGCATCATTCATCTAAGAGATTCATGAATTTACCAAAAGATGTCATATAAAGCACTTTAAGGTTCATGCCTTAGCAACCAAAACATACAAGCATTCAAGACATGCATCATAAGCAATATTTACAAATCAATCAGGGCATCCAAGAACCAAGCCAACATCAACATACGTCAAAGTTCAAATCAACAACACCTATCCCATTTCTTGACTATTACAATCTACAATTTAAAGATCATACATTGAGCTAACCAAAAGCAACACTTGGAGACCTTTCCTTGCCCTAGCCACCCACAAGATACTGATCTGCATTGTCGAACAAAAAGGAGCGTAAGCATGAAAGTTTAGTGAGGGTAAGCTCATAAATCAAACCTTCGACAATGCAGGGTCCAAGCACAAGCAACTACCATGATGGAATGCATGATCTTACCTCCGATCTCAAGAGCCAAAATAATCATGATGCATGAACATATAGACAACAATATGCCATGCTCAACAACTCACAAGCTCAACATATAATGATATATACTCAATGTATTAACAACAACATATATCAACAACATATTGGTAAAATGACATTTCATATCATATTGGCATATACATACAATCTCATATTGGCACCTAGCTATGACTCTAATACGCGGATAACATGTTGGAACGCATTTCCAACATAACCATTACCTTCGGGGGGATTACACTCATCACCGGTTCTCGCGGAGGGGATTCCACTCATCCTCACGCCCCGTCGATGGGATTCCACACATCACCGACTAATACATAAACATTTCCGGTGGAATATTACATCACCGTACTCATCCTTGATGCCTTAACGCCACCAAGGCCACACGCGACTTTGACTCTCGTGTGCACACTAATCCTAATGATCGGTCATTGTACCCAAGCATACTAGTGCCAATATTAACCAAAATCCACAACCTTTCACAACATCAATTTCAATATAACTTCCGTGCTTTGCACGTACTCACCATGATCCTCGAAATCATGCAACCACCTCATAATATCATTTCACATGTCAGCACTACATGTATATCATCAAAACAATTATCACATCATATTTCACACATACGTATATCCAAATTATATTTGTCATCAACATGCATATGACAATGCATTAAGCCATGCCTCAACATACATGTATATTACATTATACATAATCATCATAACACAATTCATCATGAGGCATAACATCAATTAAAGAGTTCATCCAAGGTCTCTAACTAAAGCTTATGATTAGGCTACCACCCTAATCCTAACTCTAGGTGGGTCTACCAAGCCCAACCTAGTCCACATGCTTGAACCAACCACTTAAAAAACATTAACCACTCACCTTCACTTCCAAGCTCAATTACCAAGCAAGCAATCACCTTCAAGCTTCCGGATTCACTCCCGAGGCTTCACCAACACAAGCTCTTGCCTCTAAACAACCTCAACACAATCCAAACAACTTCAAATCAGCCCAAGCATCAAAGTAGCTAACCTAGAATACAATTCAAACATCAAACACAACATTTCAAGCCATGAACAACCCCCAAAATTACCAAACTCGAGCAGCCCACAAACCACAATCCAAACCCATGTTTCCAACACTTTTAATACCCCCAAATGATTCCAAAACAACCCCAACCATAGTACTAACCTCAGCCCACAAATTCCAACCTAAAACAACCCCAAAAACTCATCCAAAACCCTTCAAAACCCCCCCACAAAACCCATATCCGAAAATTAGTTTAAATCATATAAAAATCATATATGTTGGACCATTTGACTCACAAATACCATATCTAACATCATTAAATCAAAACATTATGTCAAACACCATAAAGCTACCATTTTTATTCAAATCCTCTAAAAACTCAAATTCCAAAACATTGATGAAAATGAAATCTATTTGTACTTTCAAGTAGAGGAAGATGAGAGCAAGATGGGGATGTGTTTACCTTTCAAAACCGAGCCAAAATGAGGGAGAAAGGAGATGGAATAGTGAAAACCATGGAAGAGGGAGGGGTTGTCGTTGGTTTTGAAGTTTGGAGAAGAAGATGGGATTTGTTTATTAGAATAGTAAGGAATTAAAATTAAAATGTGTTTTAGTTGGAAGACCAACTATTTACTAAAATGCCATTAATGGATGGCCAAACCCACATCTCTTAAAGCCCATGGATTTGGACTTAAGAGATAGGCCCAACATAGCCTTAAACATTTTGAAATCCCGAGGCCCATAAAAATATTTTATTATTTAAATTTCAAAACCGAACCCGAAATAATATTAAAATATTATTTTCACCCGACCCTTAAACCCGGGTGTTACAAAGTGCATGATTTGTTTTGAAAACAGATGAGAAATGCTTTGGTTTGAGTAAGTATGAGACGTAAGAAAAGTATTTTGATGTGTATGGTTGTTATGCGTGATTCATTTTGAAAATAAACATGAAAATGCTTAGGTTTGATTAAGCATGAGACTTGAGAAAAAAGTGTTTTGATGCATATGGTAGTTATGCATGTTTTGTTTTCAAAAGAAGTAAACTAGTGCGTTGGTTTTACACACAGACTCTACTTTGCAATGGGTGCATGGTTTAAGCCGGAAGATATGATGCTTATATTTTGATCAAGCATCTTTTATTAAATGTTATAAGAATAAAAGGTTTGTTATGAAAGCATGATGCTTATGTTTTGAACAAGCATGATTTATTTAAATACTTTAGAAATGATGTGTTTGACTTGCTCTAATATGAGTTTCTAATATCAGTTTTAATTTTGAAACTGCTTTGACGTTTTACTCGTTTTGAGCGCATTCACTAGGCATTATATGATTACAATTTCTTTTCTCCCGTCATGAGTAAAGCAAGTTTGGGGTCGTGGTCCGAGGCAAAGTGGATTCTTTAATCCCTTAATTGTATGGATATGAATTGTGTTGATTAATTGGCATGTAACTATTTGGGCCTATGTGTTTAACGACGATTTAATATTAGAAGCATGTCAATGTTGTTCGTAAGTGGTGTTGAAATTTGAATTCGAAAAAATGCATTAGGTGCATCATGTGTATTGTAATAGTTGGTGGTTAATTTGATTAACAGATTTTACCGAGTTTGGATTCTTTGCAATTTGGTCACCGTATGTTGTTGCATCAATTGAATAGGCAAATGATGTCCAATTGATTTGAGTTTTTGCAAACATGTTTTAAATGTATTTAAATTTGTGAGAAGCTGTTATAAATGTGCCAGTCACTGTATTTTGGTTGTTTTACTATTTAGTCCTTAATTTCGTATTCAACTGAATTAGATGCTTGTTCGTTATCTGTTGAAGATGAAATTTGACATGATGGCATGAAATATGATTAATTAACAATTGGTAACCTAAAACTAGCATAAGTTCCTGTAATTTTTTAGATTTACATATTGGTCCCTAAAGTACTCGTTTTGCAATTGAGTGTCTTATCAAAGTTCAAATCGAATGAAAATTGAATCGCTGCTGGTATGCACACATTAGGTCTTAATAGTGCATCTAGACAAGTTAAAAGAAAAAAATGGCTCGTAATTCGAATAAAAATATTCGAGTTTGCTTCGGCAAACCTAATATGATCTTCTTTGTTCGGGTTTAACGACTAGGTCGGGTCAAGGGGGTTACAGCCCAGGACCAGATGGGTACACAACCTGGTTTTTCAAAGCTACCTGGAACATAGTGAAAAATGACTTTCCTTCTGCAGTGAAATGGTTCTTCCAGATTTCTTATCTACCCCATGCTTTTAACGCAACAACATTCGTACTAATTCCCAAGGTTCCCAATGCCTACTTGGCTAAGGAGTTTCGGCCCATTTCACATTTCTCCGTGGTCTACAAAACCATCACCAAGGTTATTGTTAGCAGATTAGCTAGCTTGTTGCCTGACATGATTTCCCCAAGCCAGTGTGTATTCGTCAAAGGTAGAAGCATCATTGATAACACTTTGCTAGCCCGTGAACTGGTTAGGGGATATTCGTAAAAATCCATCTCTCCAAAGTGTGATATTAAAATTGATTTGTAGAAGGCTTTTGAATCCGTTAATTGGAGCTTCTTGATGGGAGTTTTGGAGGTTATGCGGTTTCTTGCCAAGTTCATTAGATGGATCAAAAGCTTTGTCACTGGTTCTAGGTTCTTTGTCTCATTGAATGGAAGCTTGGTTGGCTACTTCAAGGGTGGAAGAGGAGTGAGACAATAAGGCCTGCTATCGCCGTATCTTTTTGTAATGGTAATGAATGTGTTATCTGCCTTGCTAGACAAAGCCGTCATGCATGGAATTTTTAAGTTGCACCCAGAATGCAGCATATTAACTCTCACACACCTATGCTTCGCAAATGATTTGCTTAATTTCTGCCATGGCTTTCCTGATTCAGTTGTAGGAATCCTTAGCAACTTGGAGCACTTCTATGGCATGTCTGGTTTGAAACTGAATGCTGCCAAAACTGAATTATTCATGGGTGCTATGGATTCTAACTCTGTTTTGACTACCAAGAACCTCACGTGGTTCATGCTAGACCACTTGCTAGTGAGATACCTTGGTGTGCCTCTAGTAACCAGAAAGTTAAGGGAGAAGTACTGTACACCCCTATTGGAGAAAATCAAGTAAAAATTTTCCTTGTGGTCACATCGTAAGCTAAGTTATGAAGGTCGATTACAATTTATAAAACTAGTCCTGGTTAGTATATTCAATCATTGGAGCCGACAACTAGTCTTACCTAAAGTTGCCATTGCTAAAATAGAGAAATTATGCATGTGTTTCTTCGAGAAGGGTGAAAACATATAAGCAACGGAGGCTAGAATGGGCTGGAACTAAGTCTGCCTCTTGAAATTAGAAGGCGGCTTGGGACTAAAAAACCTGTATGTTTGGAACAAAACTTGTTCTCTTCTCCTTGTGAAAAATATCTTGGCAGGTGAGGGCTCGCTATGTGTAGCTTGGCTTAAGAAGTACGTTATGGAGGGGGAGGACTTTTGGCGGATTGATATCAAGCCCACCTTCAGCTGGACCTTGAGGAGACTTCTCAAGTTACGAAAAAAAGCAATGGCTCTTTTTTAATCAGCTGATTGGACTAGGGTGACTACTAGTTGGATTTGGGATCATGTGGGGGACAAGCGAGAGAAAGTGCCATGACAGCGAGTCATTTGGTTCCTTAGGCATGTCCCGAAACACTCCATAATTGCTTGGATGGCGATCTTTGATAAATTGCCAACCAAGGACATATTACAGCGATGAGGGATGACCGTGGATGGTAATTGTCTATTATGTGAGTTCAAGATCGAGAGTAGGGATTGCCTATTTTCTGCATGCCCATTCGCAGGCAGTGTATGGGGCAAGATTCTTCAGACTTGTGGGCTGCAAAACCAAGCTTAACATCTTTTGGAGGATAAGCTCCTATGGGCAATGGATAGATTATGGGGTAAGACCCCTCTGGTTCAGGTATTGCGATTGGCATGGACTAATTTCATATACTATATTTGGGAGGAAAGAAATCATAGACAATACAGGAATACCACTCGTTCGAGTGAGACTATTTTTAATAGCATACGGGACATAATTAACATAAAACTGTGTAGACTGCGTATAGATAGTTCTAATAGAGTTACTTTACACTTGTGTATAGCTTGGGGAATTCAGTAGTACTGACCCCTGATTTCATTGATTGTATAAGTTTCCTGTAGTAGGTTCTGCTTCCTGGATAAACAAAAACCAACCATTTATCCAAAAAAAGTTGTATTTATAATTTGATGAGCGAGAAAGTTATAAATACTTAATAGTTGATTTAATAATTAAATATATAAAGAGGTAGTGGTCTCCAAGAAATATGTTAACTTGTTTTCTTTCCTTCCCCGTCTGAGAGTTTTACGTCAAGAGAAAACCTATCTTCTTGGGAGATCAATACAAACGATTTAATATTTCAACGTCACACACACACACACACACACACACACACACACACACACACACACACACACACACACACACACACACACACACACACACACACACACACACACACACACACACACACACACACACACACACACACACACACACACACACACACACACACACACACACACACACACACACACACACACACACACACACACACACACACACACACACACACACACACACACACACACACACACACACACACACACACACACACACACACACACACACACACACACACACACACACACACACACACACACACACACACACACACACACACACACACACACACACACACACACACACACACACACACACACACACACACACACACACACACACACACACACACACACACACACACACACACACACACACACACACACACACACACACACACACACATATATATCCAGGTACGCTTCCGCATTTAGTTTATTCTTCTTGATGATTTGACATGATAAATCATGGGTTAGATTTTATATTAAGTTATGTTTACGGGTTTTAATCAGTGGCATCAACGTCTCGTCATGATAAATCCTTCGTACCCAAGGAGAAAAAACATGAACTTCACTGCTTCAGACATGAGTTAGTGAAATGAAAACTTCAATCCTTCGGACCTGATGACACTGAGTTGAAAAACTTTGTTCATTTTTTTAGTATTCCTATCAAAATTAACAAATTCTATGATTGTAATGGGTTAGAATGTCCCTAAAAATGCCTAACTCGTTAATGCATGGTGTATTTTAATATGGTGTGGGCCAAGTTCCATGTGAATTCTCGACTTGGCTCTTAGAGAGGTATGTTGGGTTCCTTGACTTCTTCAATCTTAATTGAATTTGGGCGTCATGTACTTGCCTCAATTTTCTCAAATTTAACAAAATAATTACTTCATGAGTTGAACATCTCTTTTAGAAGTATTTTAGGGATTTTTTTCCGATTCACTATGTTCCATGTGTGAGTTTTCCTTGACAACATGGTCGTTCATACACTCTTCAACTAAAACTTGAGTGTTGTAATAATGAACTGCGTCATAGTTGATCGGCTGTAAATTGACACAACGTTGTGCAAAGGTACACTTGTCGATGCAAGTATAGTTGATAGGTTGAATCTAATCGGATATCGATCCAACAAGGACATGACTTTGGATGTTTACTAATGTTAGAGCAATTATACTGAAATAAGAAATTTATGTGAGAGTAGTTGTCAGTGCAAAACAATTAAAGAATAGAATATTGTGAAGTATGACGTGAATGCAATAACGACAAGTATAATATAGATAGATTTATCAATGATAAGATTGGATCCCCTTAGCGAAACTCAACAAATTACCAAGTGCTGGAAGGACATAATAATAGATGATTTATCAAAAATGAAGATCAAGTTCATTTTACTCATTTTCCTTCGAATCTCAACTAAAGACTTATACATGCACATCAACCACATCTTTCAATAATAACAAATAATGCATGCACAAGAATGACTAAACCAAATTTCTTTGCGTTCCCACCCAACTTCTGTTGTTTTTCTCGTTAGCTTGAATTGTCATTGCACCTTCTAGTGATAGTGGTTGCATTCAACACTTCTGTACAAAATACAATTCAAACCCAATAATTGAAATGAGGAGGAAAGCTTTATAAAACAATATGAAAGTCGTAATCTAATATTATTTCCACAGTTTAAGAAAGAAAATAGAAATCACCATTCACTTTATACAAAAAATTAATGAAAGCAAATAGAAAGCTCTATTCCTAGATAATCTTGAAGTGATTCCACTAATTTTCGAGATTCCCCTAATTTCTTGTGCTATTGCACTCGGCTCCTCTTCTCAAGAGCTCATCTACATCTCCGTCACCTTGGTTCACCAAAATAAAGCTCAAGTTGCCATATATGAAGGTTCAAGAATTGGAAGAAATGAAGAATGAGGTCATCCGAATCTTTCTAATCTATTTTTGCTTCAGTTCTCCGTACATAATCTATTATAACATACTGTACAACTCATGCTCGTATGTCCTTATTCGTTGAAGCTTCTATATAGCTGGTAGGTATGGCGACATTCTTGGATGCAACACTGAAATGGTTTTACAGTGACATTAGCAGTGCAACGACAGTGCAACAAAATTGTAAAATCAAAGATAATTCGAACAGTCAATTGAGTTAAAAAAATATGCAATTACTAAGAGGAAAATGCAAGAATTTATGACAGATAACAATATGGGGGACAAATTAATCGATAAATAAGCAGGAAATACATGCTCTTTAGAGAGTTATCAATAGTTCTCATACTTTTCAAACATATGTGTTCTTACCCCCTCATGGAGGTGATGCCCCACTCAATCTTGGGTTCCACTATCATCCTCAATATGATTTCATCATTGAAGAGTAATTTATTTTAAGATTCAAGATATCAGAATCATTTCCTGATCTCTTTGCTTATACCTTCCTCATCATTTATGGGCTCACCCACTTTTCAACAACGGATGTATTCATAAATTTCTCATATTCAACAATGCTTCTTTAATGTGATGGTGAACATTTGCTTCTGGGTCTCTACATTTGGAATTCTTTTCAAAACAATACCAAGAAATCATTGTTTTTCTTGAATCTATGTTAATTTACTTGTACAAAGCTTTTGAATGAACAATTTACTAATATTCATGAGAATTTAAAGGAAATTTAAAAGTCATGCCATACATGGAAATGTTAAATCAAGAAACAAAGTAAGATGCTCCCAAATCCATAGTATGAATGATTTATGAATCCATCGACTGAATAGTGTTCCTAAATTCCACTCGTTTTTATGTGGCTTTCTTTGACTCAACAACTCCCCAAATTTCATTATTTCTCATTTTCTAATATCAATCAAACATTAGAAGTTTGGAAGTCCTTGAAGAAAGGTTAACTCAGTTAGGCAGAATGTATTATGAAAACAAACTTCTTTTCTCATATATCTATATATGATCTAAATGGTCTTTAAAGGCTTGTAACATAGGCTATGTCTCACAGATACGAAAGTAAGGATATATAGGTCTAAATACACGTTTAAGGGTGATCAAACCAAAGATCAATATTTTTTGATGAAATATATATAATCACTGTTAATTGATTCAAGCACATTAACTTTCCTCTGCCTTTATTATCTGGATCACTCTAGACTGCCCATTTTGGGTTTTTACCCTAGAGTTCATTTCCTTCCCTTTGATTTGAATATTCATAATTGTCACAGTTTCATTTCATGGGTAATCGATCCTTCACTTCTTTTTTAAATCAAAATTCATCGATTGAAGGATTCCACATATGCTCCATAATTTTCTTGGTGCTTCCTCCAATTGGAATATATACACTCAACTTGATCTAACATCCAATGCATCCATTCTCGATTCTTTCCCCTAATTATAACCAGAACCAATAGCCTTTCAGTTGCAAACAGACTTTCATCCTCTTTGCCCTAGTGTGGGGAGTGAACCTTAGTTAGGGTTCAGTTGAAAAAACATCAGGCTTAAAGGGGGAAACAATGAATATTTGTCAATTTTCTTTTTCGTGAAGGGAAATGAAGGAATGCCAAATGTCCTTTCATACACAAATATCATCGAAGAAAAGCAGTATTTAGTTGGTAGATATTTTAGAGTTATCACTTTATTCAAAGATCTTAAACAACAATGTCCGAGAGGAAAATTCACTCAAAATTTGTACTTGGATCTTCCCATTAATCATGAACACACTCTACTGCCCTTCAATCTCAGGATTAGATTCAGGAATCATTCATACAATTAATAATAGGGCCCTGCAAAGAAAATATATTTTGGAAGAGAAGTGAATGAATGTAAAATGAAATGTTTGCCACTTGAGAATGGAAATGCATTTTTAAAACAAGTAAAATAACATAGAAGCTCTTACAAAAGATCCCTAATGCTTACAACTTAAATTAAATTATGTATCAAACAAAAGAAGCTAAGGCTAAGGGTTTTCCTCTAAAATTCTTCACTAACCTAAAAAACATAAAACAAAGGATTATAAATTAGTAAAAAAAAGGGGGTCAAACTAAAATAAGATTAAAGGCATAATCAAATGAAAATAAAATAACATAAAAAGGAAAGAAAATAAATTAGTGACCAAATTGAATAAAAAAACAAAATTAAAAGCATAATTAAATATGAAAAGGACTGAATTGTATGAAAATAATGTTGAGGAGCCATGGTGAGAGATTCAGGAAAGAAAGGTGCGAGTCAACTGTTGGATCCGAGTCAAACTTTTGGTCTTGGTATTTAAGGGCATGACCCGCTTCAAAAATCCTTTCTTTCATTTTTTTTCAAAAATCCCTCTCTTTACTCTCTCACTCTCTCTCGACTCTATCAGCATAAATACTTCCCCACCCAGAATTCTTCGTGGTTTTGGATCAATACAACGAAATCTCTCATTGTTCTTCCTTTGTTCATCCAAAACTAAGCAATTTGGTCCCCACAAACACAGAATTAACCCTTCTTTTATATTTTTGATCAAAACAACCTAAACCCCATGAACACTTAAAGAACCCTAAGTGTTATTTCTTCTAAACCTAAGCCTAAAACCCAGATTCGATTGAATCTACCCTTCTTGACCAATCTAGGTCTACCAAGTCTAACCACATTGTTCAATCCCCTGTCGATCACCATGCAACGAAACCCAATGGCCCCTCGTTTTCCAAATGATAAACCATTCTTCCCTCTTTAATTCAAAATAAAAATGATACAAAAAACAATACCTTCAAAAACTGCTTATGCTCTTGTATTTTGAGAAGAAAATGTGTGTTTTAATCGATTTACAAACACTTTTTATAGCCTTTCCCTACTTCATATTTCCTAAAATACAAGAAAGAAAATAAAAAAAACCTCGTTTATTTCTTTCCATGGTTTACCTTATTTGATTCCATCACTGATTTTTCCTTTTTTGCTTGATTTGGTTTTAAAAGACCACTTTTTTTCCTTGCATGTCATAACCTGATAAAATTGGATGACTATAGTTGCAAAGTTGTATCACTGAGTTTGAAGCTTTATGGGAGAAGCATTTACCTTTGGTGGAATTTTCTTACAATAATGATTTTTAGATGAGCATTCAAATGACACCTTTTGAGGCTCTTTATCGAAGAAAGTGTAGAACACCACTTTGTTAGGTTGAAATAGGTGAGAAACATGTGATGGTTAGTCCAAAATTGATAGTGTAACAGCCCCTTTCCGGAGTATGTTACTGATGTTCAATATAATGTTTAAAGCAATATTTTTAATCAATAATCGATAATACACAACAAAACTATAACCATATGGAGAGTACAATAACTTGTTACGAAGCTATGATTATCAAATGGGGGAGCAATTTTAAACTTTTACAAGTTTTAGGGACTAATCTGAAAATTCAATAAATTAGGGGGTTCTTTACTGAAATTAGCCTTACCAAAATGAAATTCAACTTATAATTATTAGGTATGCAAGTTTTCATATCAAACTAAGTTCATTTTACCCTTCAATTAGGCCAAACAATAATTAGTGACTAATATGCAATTTTTCAACATTGTTACTAAACATTTTAACTGATTTACTTGTATCTGTATCGATACTCGAAGGGGTGTATAATTAGCGCTATTATAAGCTTGTGGATGCACTTGATTTTATATGTGTTTACCTACTATTTTAAAGCATGGTTTTGAGTAAGTGATTTGCTATTTATTATGCCATATTGCTAAAGGATGCACTAGGTAAGTGATCCTTGTGTGTATGTGTTATACGTGTTTTATGAAGCATGGTTGATGCTTTGAAATATGGCTTATTGTGATTGTTTTGAAAACATTTAGGTTTATGCTAAATGAGAATTATATTGGCAAGTGATGTTGGGTAAAATGGTTTACAAATGAAATTGGATATAGTCAGCCATCTATAGGATTGAGTGCACTATAAACAAGTCGCCTTGGATGTTCAGGGGTTGTGAAAGTACCGAAAACTCCATCCAAGTACCCTAACAATTGAGGAAATTGAGTTGTGTCTCGTCTCTCGTTAGTGGGGTTGTACATCTACCGATGAGTGGTGTTGAGGGGTCGTAAGGTACCGAATACTCCACCACGGGTGTCACAATGGTGAAGGGTCGCTCCCGTGTGTGAACCTTGAGAATATATGAAGTGTTGGGACAATACTTGGGGATTCGTGTATCCAATACTTTTTGAGAAATGAGAATGTTGTTGATCACTTGTGAGCCAGTATGATTGATTAATTGCTATGGAATGTGTATGGATGCATATCATGAAAAATGCATGTTTTACTCTTATGCTTTGCATATTGGTAACTATGCATGGAAGGCTTGAGTTATGTGTTAGCAAATGGATTTTGCTGTAGAAGTATTTGATACTTGTTGCATGTGGTATAAAAGGCCGATTTTTGTTAATGAAGTGCACGAATTTCAAGAAAGCATGATGGTTTTCAAAAGTGTAAAATTGTTTTAAGCATTGATGGTGTTTTTGGGTTTTGAGCACTCCTCACTAAGCTTGCATGCTTACGCTCTCTTTTGTCCATCAATGCAGATAACTAAGTGTTTGGAGGAAACAACTTGTAAGGGAATCCTAAGAGACTTCACTTTGAAAGTATGTTTCGGTTATGGACTAGAGTAATAAGGGCAATGGGGGATTTCATGATTTGTTTGGGTGATGTGTATGAACACCCTTTGAGCATGTTTGCCTTATGCTTTTATACTTGTAAAAGGCCTTTATTTTGTGTTTGAAGTTTTAACTCTTGAGTGGCTCATTGTTAGGTTGCATGCCATTAGTTTTTCATTGATGCAATTAGTCACACTTTGATGCTAAATGTGTTGCGGATGTTTGAGGATTAGTGTTTATGTATGATGTATGCATATTATAAACATTTTGGATTGGTTTAGGATGGATTTTAGGGTGAAAAACCAGCAAAATAAGTCATTACAGGCCCAGGTGTTTCGAAACACTCGAGCCTGTATCGAAACGGTATGCCTAAAGTGGTCTTACGGTTTCAAAATGGATAAGGTATGTTCCAGTATGATTTGCTACTGGAAACCTCGGTTTTGAAACAGCTCAAGGGCGTTTCGATACGAGCCTATGTTTCGAAATAGGGTTAGCCTGTATCGAAACGGGTGATAGTTATGTTAGTTGCTGGGATATTCTGAAGTTCCGTTTTTTTTTGCGTTTTAGTCCTTGAATGCTATGGATGCAATTAAATGAGCATGATTGACTAATTTGACCTGAGAATTGACTGAGATGCGTGTAACAGGTTTAATTACATGACGATAAAACAAAAATCACCTAAGTCCCTATGAATTGGAAAAATTACAAAATGGTCCCTAAAAGCCATAATTGGATGAAACTAATGCATGTTTGAGTTGCGATTGATCCACTACAATGTTTAACACATAGGAACCTAATATGTATTTAGATAAGATAAAAAAGAAAAAAATAGGGTTGTTTATTGAGGTAAACTTTCTCGTTTTACTTCAATATTCCCCCTGTGACTCGTTCGGTTCGGTCTACTGGCTAGGCCGGGTCGAGGGGGTTACACAAGGCGTATTGGGCAATCAAGACCGTGAACATGGATTGAGAGAGTGTTGGAGAAAAACGATTATTGGACCTTAATGAGATAGAGGAGTTTTGCGCCTTAGCCTACGATAATGCCAAGATTTACAAAGAAAATACCAAACGTTGGCATGACAAGAGATTATTGCCGCGACAATTATTTCTCAGGAAATTAGCCCTCCTTTTCAATTCTCGATTGAAGCTATTCCTAGGGAAACTACGATCGAGACGGTCTGGACCTTTCGAAGTTGTCAATGCTTTCCCCCATGGTGTTGTAAAAATCAAGTCCACAAAAGACGGTCACGAATTTAAAGTTAATGGGAAAATATTGAAGCACTACACTGGCACCCATGTCGTCAGGGAAAAGGAAGTGACTACTTTAGGAGACGTTTTCTCATGCACTCCTTTGTATCTTAATTTTTCTTTTATTTTTTTCACATCTTTAAATTATTTATTTTTTAGGATAACAATGTTATTTTTAAATAATGTTATTTATATTATTTTGTTTTTAGGAAGGAGTGAAAGGATGTGAAGAAGATGGGCCGATTGGTGTTAAAAGAAATTCCAAGCCCAATCCAAAACCCATTAACTGCAACCTCACCTATTCCCCTATAACACGACAATCTTTTTCATTCCTTCCATTATTCCCGTCCAAAACTTCCCCACTTCCCAAGGCAACTCTTGCCGTACACGCAACCGTTGGCATTCAAAATTTAAATGCCAACTAATTATTACCCCTCCATCTATTTAACCCCCTCTAAACACTAAACCACCACACCCATTGTCTTCTTCATCCTTGAATACAAAAGCTTTTCTCCTTTTATTTTCTCTCTAGTTTCCGACTTCTCACAACCAACAAACCACTCAACCATGGCCTTGAAGCTAGGAAGAGGAGATCACTCTTCAGAAACCGAGGAATCAACCTTCAAACAGTTCGCCCCGCCAGAGGTAGAACGGAGATACCTCGCCAAATTTGTCAGCCGACAAGTGTGGGAAGAGCAAGGTTTCAAATACTCATCATCACACACCGATTTCAGATTGGAGCCTTTCATCTTCAACAAAATCGCGCATAAAAATGGCAAATCCTTTGCCACCAACCGGAGCCGGCTAACGTAACTTGAGTAAGGGAATTCTACGCCCACTCTCCAAATCCTAACAACCTATACGTACATGTTCGAGGCCAAGCCATACCAGTGGACGTCGATTACATCAATCTTTACTACGATATTCATGTGGCCAAAGATGAACATAAGGAGTATGTCGACAAACTCACAGCGAACGACTATGTAGATATGCTCAAGGAGTTATGCATTGCTGGCACGACATGGAACAAAGGAGGAGACAAGGGAACGATAAATCGCCAAAGGCTTCGGCCCGAGGCTAAACTTTGGAATACCTTTGTTAAAAGATGCTTAATGCCCACACCGCACAACACCATCGTAGATAAACCAAGGCTTGCACTTATTCATTCCATCGTGCATAATAGATTTATTAATGTTGGATCTATCATATGCAATGAGATATTCATGTGTAGCCAAAAGGATAAGGGCTACCTCTACTACCCAAGTCTCATCACTTGATTATGCAAGCAAAAGAACGTACCTACCGATCCGGCCAACGACCATAAACAAACGAGAAAAGGATGGTCAAAGGCTCAATACTACAAAATAATGCAGATTACAGAAGCCGAGCCAGAGTCCACTTTGGTACAAGGCATTGTTGCAGCAACCATGTCGGGCAATGCCCCAACATATTCACAGACTGATGCCGCAATAATAACACTTCAGCGCCTTGCACAAAAGTTCAACACAATGGACAAACGACAACACCGGTTCATGCAATATATCAGGGACTTCAACAACTCAATCGTTCAAGTAATCCTAGAGAAGCTCTAAGAAAATACGGGAAGGAAATTAATCATGGACAAAAAGTCGAACCGACACCTCCAACACATCACCAACCACCATGGGAAACCAAACAGATCAAGCAAACGACAAGAAGGAAATTAATAATCCAAGACGACGACGATGACTCATCCATGTCCCCGTCGTTGTAATTTTATTCTGTTACCATCTATTTTTGCTCTATATTTTGTGTATGTTCATGCATTGAGGGAAATGCTTCTCTTGAGTTTGGGGGGAAGTAATTGTTAGTTCTTTTTGTCATATCTACTATAGGAATGCATGCTTATCGATTGCCTTAGTATTTAATCCAATGAAAAAAAAACTTTTTTCCTCGGCAATATATGTCTCTCTCTTACCGTAGCCTTAAATTTTTTAGTGAACTTTCAATTTTAGGATGTCCATGGAAGAATACATAGAATCACACTATGAGATTGAAAATGAAAAAGTAAACTTTTGTGACTTGAATGATTGAAGTAGTTCTAGGACACTTAGGATAATTACTTACTTAGAAAAATTGGGTAAAATTTTTAAGTTACAGGTGCCTAAATCTGGCTCTAGCTTAAGGAAAAGCATAGAACACTATAGGAGCCCAATGTTCAATTTCATGAAGATTAAATCTTTGGCAATTGACTGTTAGTTTTGCATTACTTGACGACAAGCAATAGTTCGAGTTTGGGGGTGTGTTAGGTGTGTAAAACTATTCATTTTAGGACCGTTATGACTCAATTATTGTCAGACTTAAGTTCATTTTAGATGCATTACTAGCCATACATACACAATTTCATTGTTCTTATTATTGTCATGCTCGATCATCTTTATTTGAATATATTTGGTGGAAAAGGTACTGCTTTGGTATGTGTTTTGTGCATGTGCAGATTTCATTACCCACTGTCCGAGCAAGTATTGCCGCGACAGGGAAGGGAGGAGAAATAACGGTGTAGAACCATCACTTGACAATCCAGACCAAGCCATTCTTTGATGTCAAGCCTTACCGAGGGACGCTGAATCAACAGAACGAGCCTTATCGAGCAGAAAAGACTGACCGACCATTGTCGATGCTCTGAAAAGGGGGTGCGTTGCTTGAGAAATAACGTTCCTTGTATGTTGACAGATCTAAGATAGTAGCAAGCATATCTTTGCAATAAAAACAAACATAGATGACGTTTTAGGCTTTAAAATAACAAAGAAAACAAAAAGAAACGACGAAAAAGGGTTTAGGAATTTTTGGACAGTTTGGACGACGAAGAAGATGAATGCATCAAGTGGCGTTCATGGCTGTTTTTGTGTCCTAAAAATGGCAAAAATGTTGCTGGAAAATCAGCAGAAATTTGGTGACGGAAAGCTCGAAAGAACTTGCACAATATCCTATACAAACCCGAATCGAATATGCTTCACGTCGGAGGACTTGGACCCTCTAAATAACGATCTAGGAACCCGAAGTATCAAGTAAAAGATAGTTCTAAAAAGATCCGAACAAGAGAAACTCTCTCAAATATTTTTTATTCAAAAATGTCTAACCTTTTAACATTGTTTAGAAGACATATATATAGGAAAAAAGGTGGTGGCCGAATTTACTTGTGTGGCTGAAATTAAAGCATTCAAAAATTGAATTTGAATGCTAGTAACCTCTTTGGGCGGCAGCAAACATCAGCCATGCATTCAAAATGCAATTGGCGCCTCCTTCGCACATTTAACATTTGCTAAATGTTTGAAATTCAAACAAAAACGTCCCCCCATGCTCTATAAAAGCTATTGACTGTGTAAAAGTTCTATATTTTACCCTTTTATTTAACTCATATTTCTGTTGCATTCAAGCATAATTCATTGCATTTAGGTAAAGTTTCACATATACATCACAATTAGATAAAATGGCACAGTTGCTACTGATTTTGGCTGATTTTGCAAGTATCTGCTGCGGCTGACTCGGGACAGCGAAGGAGAAGAGCTGGAACATAGGACTGGATTCGAGAAGGAGGACGTTGTTGTGACCACTGCCGTGGCAGCCATGAAGACAACATTGGTGAAGGGAAAAGTGAAGTGGAGCTCGACAAATAGAGGAATTCAAGCCGGTCTGTCGTGGACCACTCCTATATTTTTCTAAGACCTAAGGCAGAATGAAGGCCAAGCCCAAAGTTCAAGGAAGAAACCCAAAGCAAGAAAAGAGGACGAATTAAAGGCGTATACTCAGAAGATTTAGTCTTAATTAGAGTTGTACTTTAGTTTGAACTTGTATTCTTACCTTATTAGAAAACTTGAATCCAAGGCCTATATAAAGGCATGTAATTCGACCTAGGGAAGGATATCTCATTCTCTAGCCGTCTTCCCCAAAACCCTTGTCATTTTCCCTCTTCTCATCATGTTCTAAACTTCCCCTAGGGATAAGGGTTGATTCTGTAAAGTAGTTGCAAGGATTGTACTGTTTTTAGGAATTTTCTATTCATTGAAATAAGACTTCAAGTTTGCTTATTCTGGTTTTCAACATCTTGCAAGAGTATCGGGAGAGCATTGTGAGTTTATCTATTTACTTAATATCGGGAGAGTTAAGTATACGGAAGGAATAAGCACGAGTTCTCCAGTTTATGGTTGAACTATCTTGGACCTAGGGATAGGAAGAGGTTAAGTGGCTAAGGAAGAATTCAACAACATTGGTGTTCACCCTTCAATTCACGCCGGGAGGTATCATTCAAGAAATGTTCATCAACAGTACTTGGACCTAGGGATAGGACAAGTCACATCAGGGATTTTTGCCAAGCTTGAAGTACAGAGTTGTATGTTCGCTGCATCGACAACAATAGACTGCTACTGCGACAGGTGCTGCCGCGACAGGGACGATGACAGAACATGAATTCCTATACAGTGCAACACCTGCACTACCGAGCAGATCAATACTGGCCTATCTCTAAACCCTAAATCTCTACTCTTTTATACTCATGATTCTTTGATATTATTTCCCAAACAATTCAAACTATTTTTCTCTCTTGTGCAGCAATTCGAGGATAAAGCTATTTCCAGTCCCTGTGGATTCGACATCTGATACTTCGAGTATCACTTTACTACTTGCGTCGTGTACACTTGCACTACATTACGATAGGACTATTTTACACGCAACAAGTTTTTGGCGCCGTTGCCGGGGACTGGCAACATATCTTTACCCTTATCTTTACTGCACTTTCTTTTTAATTTTTCTATTTTTATTGGGACTGTTTACCCTGTGCTTTTCACAAGGTTTTTCGTTTGCTTATGCGCAGATCAAGACAAGGCAAAAAACCTGAGTATAAACTAGATCCTGAAATCGAACGTTCGTGCAACCTCAGGAACCGAGTCCGCCTCTTGATAGCCAGAAACGATTATCTTGAGGAACAATTAGAAGCAATGCATGACAGGGTAAATCACCCGAGGAATCCTGAAGATCCTCCCATAGATGAAGGGAATGGACGACATGCTGCCGAGGCCGCATGACGGTCCTACCGTGATTACATGATCAACGATCATGTGGAACTGGAGACCACCTTACCAGGCGTAGAAGCTGAAAATTTCGAGCTGAAACCTTTTATGTTTAGCATGATCAATTCCGCTGGCCAATTTAATGGTGCTGCCACAGAGGATGCCCGAGAACATCTGAAAACGTTCCAAGAAATATGTGGATCGTTTAGATTACCATGAGTAAATTCGGAGATACTGAGGCTCCGGTTATTTCCTCATTCACTGAGGGACAGAGCGAAAACTTGGTGCAATAAACTAACCTCGGGTTCAATACGAACTTGGGCAGATCTCACTCGTGAATTTTTATCTCGTTTTAATCCATCTTACTTATCTGAGCGATTACGTAATGAAATTTCTACTATTCAACGGGAAGATGACGAGCCAATGCACGAGGCATGGGACAAGTTTACCACTCTTTTAAGGAATTACCCGATGCATGGATTCCCCGTATGGAATCAAGTCATCAAATTCTACAATGCTGCTAACACACATACTCGAATGAGAATAGATTCAGCAGCAAATGGACTGTTGTTGGATAAAGACCCAGACAAAGCCATGGTAGTGTTGAAAAATTTAGCCAGGAATGACGAGCAATTTCCTATAGCAAGGAGTGGTGAACGAGTGTTAGCTGTACAAGACTATGAATCCGATAATTCCCTAAAGAAACAAGTTGCATACCTTACAAAGGCAGTGGAAAATCTGTTAAAAAAGGATTCAAAACCAGTCTATTCTGCCGATGAGATATTTGAAACTTGCAGTGGGAATCACAGTTCGGAAGACTGCCCGTTACAGCTAGAGGAAGGGATGTATGTTGGGAATTACAACAAGCCGAGAAATTACGATTCCAACAATTACAATCTCAATTTGAGGAAAGATCCCAAGTTCTCCTGGAGCAATCCAAACAACGCACTGAATCCTTAGGTGCAGAACAACCAAAACCAGGGGGCACCCAGAATCCTGACACGGCAGCAACCGCAACAGCAGCCGGCAGCCGCACCTAGTATACTGGAGCAGACTTTGGCTACATTCATGTCATAGACAGGAGCTTACATGGCAAACATGGATCACTTCGTCAAGAAAACTGAGTCATTCCTGGAAAAGACAGAGATGAGAATGACTAACCATGAAGCTACACTTAAATCACTAGAGACACAGATGGGCCAGGTTTCCCAGCATATTAAGCCAAGGCAAAACGGAGCATTCCCTAGTGATACTGAAGTCGCTAGAAAACCCACACATGAGCAGTGTAAAGCAATTACAACTAGGAGTGGGAAACAACTGCCAGGGCTGGAGATGAAAACCGTACCGATTGAGGAACCAGCCCTAGAAACACCTGCCGCGAACACTGCCCCGACAGAAGAGGAGAAACTTGCTGCCGACATACCTGCCACGACAACAGAAGGGACAGAGGAGAAAGAGAAGAATGATGAAGAACCTAAGCCTCATCAGATCTGAATACCATGTGAAGGACGTCTGGAAGATTACCGCCCTCCACCTCCTTTTCCACAGCGGTTACAAAAGCAGAAACATGAGTACCAGCTCAAAATGATCTATGGTATTTTGAAGTAGGTACACATCAATATACCACTATTAGAGGTCATTAAGGAGATGTCCGGCTATGCGAAATTTCTCAAGGATGCTATGTCGAAAAGATCCAGACTTGGGGAATTTGAAACGGTAAAAATGACTGAGGGATGCATGACTATCCTGCACAGGCATCCACACCAGAAAAGAAGGATCCTGGGAGCTTCATCATACCATGCATAATTGGTGACAAATTCGTGGGTAAGGCACTTTGTGATCTAGGTGCTAGTACAAATTTAATGCAAAAATCTGTGTTTCAGAAATTAGGTATTGGGCGAGCACGACCCACGACAATCATGCTGCAACTGACAGACCGCTCTTATGTACAACAAGAAGGGAAGATCGAAGATATTCTGGTAAGAGTGGATAAGTTTACTTTTCCTACTGACTTTCTTGTTTTAGACTGTGAAGCAGATGAGAACTCACCAATCATCCTGGGGCGACCCTTCCTAGCCACAGGAAGATCACTGGTTGATGTAGAGAAAGAAGAACTGACAATAAGAGTAAATGATCAAGAGATCAAACTCAATGTTCTCCAAGCAATAAGACATGATGATGCAGAAGAAGAATGCAAGGCTATCACTGAAGTAATCTTTAACCAACCCTGGATCAGGTCGAGCTGCCATGACATAAAATTTGGTCACTGCCACAGCAGTCATCTGGAAGACTGTCACGGCAACAACGCCCACAGTGACTCCTCCGATTCAGACATATCCAACACTGAAGGTCATGAGGAGGTAAATTGGATAGGAAATCGTCCATGTAAGTTATTCGAGCCCCTAAACTATTCCTCGAATGAACACATAATCCAAAAGCCTTCAACTGTAGAACTACATGTTTTAGATCTTAAGCCCCTGCCAGGGCAGCTTAAATATGTTTTCCTTGGTTTAAATGATACGTTGCCCGTAATCATCTCTTCCAAGTTAATGCAGAAACAGGAACATCGGCTAATTGGGATGCTGCAGCAGCATAAAAAGGCCATTGGATGGACGATAGCTGACATCCAAGGCATCAATCCGGCATTATGTATGCACAAAATTCTTATAGAGGATGATCATAAGCAGACCATTGATGCTCAGAGACGCTTAAATGATGCTATGCGCGAAGTGGTGAGAAAAGAAATTATCAAATGGCTCGACGTCGGAATAATTTATGCCATCTCAGATAGTAAGTGGGTGAGTCCGGTGCAATGTGTTCCTAAAAAGGGAGGAATAACCGTGGTGACCAACGAAGAGAATGATCTAATCCCAACTAGGACTGTGACCGGTTGGAGGGTTTGTATGGATTACCATAAGCTTAACAAAGCTACCCGGAAAGACCATTTTCCCCTACCTTTTATTGATCAAATGCTTGATAGATTAGTGGGGAAACCTTATTATTATTTTCTTGATGGTTACTCAGGTTACAACCAGATAGCTATTGCACCAGAGGATCAAGAGAAAACGACCTTCACTTTCCCATACACCACTTATGCTTTTCGGAGAATGCCATTTGGACTCTGCAATGCACCAGCAACCTTCCAAAGGTGCATGATGGCGATATTTTCTGACATGGTGGAGGACTTCCTGGAAATATTCATGGACGATTTTTTCGTCTTTGGTGGATGAAGGGGTAGTCCTAGGCCACAAGGTAAGCTGTCGCGGCATAGAGGTAGACAGAGCGAAGATTGAAGTCATTGAAAAACTGCAGCCACCCACCACAGTTAAGGGAATTCGGAGTTTCCTTGGGCATGCTGGATTTTATCGAAGATTTATTGCAAATTTCTCGAAGATTGCCAAGCCTTACGCCATTTATTGGAGCAGAATCGTCCCTTTGACTTCAATACTGAATGTACTGAGGCATTCAAAACTCTAAAGGAGAAGCTGGTAACAGCCCCGATTGTACAGCCACCAGACTGGAGTTTGGTAACATCCCCGAATGTACTGAGGCAATCAAGTTGACGTTTACAGTCAAAACCAAGATAGTTTCAGTCATTTTCACACTACGACGCAACATAATCCGGCCTGCTCTATCATCATATTTACTCAATCTCTTAACTTGCTTGTTTTCTTTATTTTAGTTGTTTTATCTACCAAACCATTACTTGTGTTTTTATTTTTCTACAGTGCGAGATGATAATCTCTGGAAGTAGCACCAATCTGTGGAGACGATATTTTTATACTATAACTTGGCACGTGTATACTTGGACTAAAATTGTGACATTGAATACCCTCAACACAGGGGATTTCCTTTCTCTTCAGTCGTGTCAAATGATAACATGCCTGATTTTCTCAGATCATCCACCACTCTTTTAAATACGGTGGATTTTTCAATTGTGTGCCCCCTAGTACCAGCGTGGTATTCGCATTGTGCCTTTTCGTCATACCATGGTGGGTATGGGGGTGAAAAAGGGGGAACATGTCGTGGTAACACCATCTGAGACTTGACCTGTTCAACGAACAGTTCTGCATATGTCATTGGGATAGGAGGGCATTATGGCTTCGAGTTCCCTTGATATTTCCGTTCTTTTTTCGGGGAACTTGTTGCAGCATGTGTCGTAGCTGGGGCGCTAGGCTTATTGAAAATTACCTCTTTCGCATAGTTGAGGTTGTAGAAATTAGTTGTGTTGACTTCATTCTCCCTTTTCGTGTAGGGTTTCTTCGTCTCTCCTCCATCCAACTTCCCACTCTTGATACCCTCCAAGATTAGTTCCCCATTCATCGGCATATCTGCGAAACTCTTAGTTGTATGATTTCTCATGCGCTCACAGAAAGAGCCTTTCAAGGTCTCCACAAACATTGGGGTGATCTCGTTGTCCAACAATGGTGGATGTACTTGTGCAGCCACATCCCTCCACCTTTGTGCGTACTGGCAGAAGCTCTCATTCTGCTTCTATTCCATCCCCTGTAGAACCAACCGGTTTGGAACCATGTCAGTGACATGTTTGTATTGTTGACTGAAGGCCTTTGATAAATCCTTCCATGATCGAATGTTTGCCCAGCTCAACTGCGTGCACCATCGTGAAGTTGACCCTACTAAATTGTCTTGGAAGCAATGAATGAGTAGTTTCTCATTATCCAGGTACATTGACATTTTCTTGCAATACGTGGTCATATGTGCTGAAGGGTATGTAGTTCCATTGTATTTCTGAAAGTCTGGGATCTTAAATTTCGAGGGCACCATTAGATATGTCACAAGACTCAAATCCTTATCATCCATTCCAACGTGGGTACTTCCTTCCTATAAGGATTTGATCATTCCCTCCAACTTTTCATAGCGATCCTCGCATTTCTTCTCAGCCTAGGACTTGTCAGCAATTTCATCGAGGTTAGACACCTCGTAATTATGAACCTCATCATTTGGGGCACAAATAGAAGAATCAACAAAATGAAAAGGGGCATTGCACTTGGAGGCAACTTCTTTTTTATCCCAAAAGTCGTTCCAAGGAATCGTGGTAGTGCATTGGTGTCTCCTCCTACTTCAGTTGCGTCCGAATCTTTGAACCCAAATGTAATATGTGCAAAAATATTCATTTTAGGACCCTTTATGACTCAATTCTTGCTTATTTTGGACGCATTACTAGCCATACATACACAATTTCATTGTTCTTATCATTGCCATGCTTGATTATCTTTATTTGAATATAACTGATGTTGTCACTAAATTTGCACCTCGATTTTAAATAATTCAAAATATAATAATAAAAATAAATAAAATCCTTTGGAAGCCCACCTTTTAAATAAATAAAATCCCTTTAAAGCCCACCTTTTAAATAAATAAAAGTCATTTAAAAAAATCCTATTTCAAAAGCCAACTTTTAAATAAAGAGAACAAAGCCTATCTTTCATATGTTGAAGCCCATTTTTAAAATAAAAGGAAAAAAGAAAGAAAATGAAAAAAGAAAAAAAATATTATGATGTTTAATAATTTTGAAAAAAAAAGAAATAAAAATATTAAATGAAATAAAAAACCAAAAAAAGGTGTCAAAAACAACAAAAAAGGTAGAAAGGAGGAAAAAGAAAGAAAAAAAAAGAAATGAAAAAGAGGCTCGCGCGCGTGCTACGCACACGGTTCATGATGGCCGGACGGTGATGCTGTTTGTACCGGCCAGTCCGTCTCACCGCCGCCGTCCCAATGCCACCAACTCCGCTCGACACCCCCGCCTGTGCTCGCCGTAATCTGCAAAAAACCGAAATTAAATAGTAAATCTTAGATTTGAATTAAATGGGAAATTCTATCCTGAATTTGGATCAAAATGGATGATTTCTTGGGATTTTTACCGGGTATCAAGTTTCTTATCTGATTTTAGCTTCGATTAGGGGATTGAAATCCGAATTTGGCTTGAATTTGAAGCTAGGAATCAACTATAAAAACCCCCAAATGTTTCATTGTTCAACACACCAAAATTTGAGAGAAACACTAAAAAGGTTCAAGAAAAAAATCCGAAAAACTCTCTGAATTTTTCTTGAGTTGGCTGGAAATTTTCGGAGGAGAAATTCGAGTTTGGAGCAATTTTCCGGAGGTAGTTCGAAACATTTCAAGAAGCTTTAGTTTGAGTTCATCATTCATCGATCTCTCGTTAAATTTTTTATCCTTTCTTTGTTTTTTTATGTTGATTTTATTATTGTTCTTGGTTGAATTTTGGTGTTTTGTTTGTGATTGTTTGTGTTTTTTAGGTTACCTTCACGTGGTTGGAAAATTGTTCGCGATTTCGGTAATCTTTTTGTTTTAAATTTCGTTTAAATTTCTAGTTTGATCTTAAACTTTTCTTGCATGATTTTAAAAACGTTGTTAAAGTGATTTTTGATCTTTAGAAATATAGGATTTAATTTAAAAGTTGTTTTGGATTTTAAAAAGCATGAATAAAAAATAAATGTGGTTAATTAGAAAAACTTGAATTTATGGATTTAATTAGAAGAAGTAATAATGTGAGGTGTTAAATAATAAAATGCATAATTTTAGAAAATAAAAAAAGATTTTTGTGAAATTTAGTTTTAAATAATAGATGAGAAAAATGATTTTAAAAGAGAAAATTAAATCTAAATGTTTTTTTAGAAAAGGAAAAATAAAAAGAAATAAGTTTTTAAGAAAAAAATAAAATAAAAAGGTTTTTAAAGTAAAATTAGGTATAGGATTTAAATAATTTTTTGAAAAGGGAAAAACTTAAAAAAGAGTTTTTAGGAAGAAATGGAGTTTATTTTTAAATGGGTAGATTTAAAAAGAAAAAAACTAGGAAAAATGAAAAGAATAAAAAGTTTTTTTTTTAAAAAAAGAATAAAGGAAAACATAAAAAAATAAAAAATGGTAAAAAACATAAAAAAATGTAAAAAGTAAAAAAAACGTAAAAAAAAGTTTTAGCTTAGAAAACAATGAGAAGAAATAAAAAATAATAAAGGCTTTTAAAAGGAATAATAAAAAGGGTAAAATTCAAAAGAATAAAATATTTGCTTTCTTGTTTTAGAAATAGGTGAAAACTTAGGATTAGGAACTAAAGCTTAGATAGAGATTTGTTTTGTTGAAAAATGTTCTTCACAAAAAAATACACTTAAACAAATTTAAACCTTAACTTAGTAATAAAAGACTCAACACACTTAAATTTCTTTGTTGCTTGAAAAGTGAAAACATAATTCAATGCGGCGTCTTATCAAACGGGAATGACAGGTTAGCGCCAAAAATGTTGGCGGTGATTAAAGTTATTCTCCCAAGCGATAAGGCCGTTAAAATAGACTAATATTCATTAAACAGACAAGTAGAGTCGAACCTTTTTGAACTTGAAAATTCTAGTTTTAAAACAATTTTAAAACCAATTAGGTACTAATTTTAGGCATCGTGTGGGTGCTAACCCTTCCCCACGCGTATCCGACCCCCAAACATGTTTTCTGATTTTCGCAGACCAAAATCGTTGTTTTATGAAAACTAAAAACATTTTACTAAAATAACCCTATTTTTTTTAAAAGTGACCCAATCACACTCTTTTTCAAATAAAGATTGGTGGCGACTCCGTTGGTTTTTAAAGTGTTTTCCAAAATAGTCGAAGCCTCCCGTAAAAAGGTGGTTGCGACAGCTTGGTGACTATGCTGGGGATATGTTTTTGTTTTTAAAATAAAAACAACGAGGGTCAGGCCACAAATTGGTTTGAAATGGTTTTCAAAAAATTGTTTTTTAAATGCAATTTGCAAGTTCATCATAGGTTCTATTTATTTGTTTGTTTAAATGAATATAATTCTATTTTACACATTTAAGACTTAATTCCAAGCTCTATTCCTAAGATTTGTCCCGTTCGTTTTAAGTGGGGGAACACGCTTTGCTCATGTAAGAATATTGATTCTTCGTATGACCATCGCAAAGTACCTTCGGGACTCAACCCCTTTGCCTTCGTAAAACTATTGATTCTTCGAGAAGGCTTCGGTGTTTAGTCGTCCTGAGTTGAACTCGATTTGTTTGTAGCCTATAATGGGTGAGAATCGATGGCCTTGCTACTGTTAGTAGAGGACAGCAAGGACAGCTCGGGTACCGTTTTAGAACCAAACCAAGTTTGAGAATCTAGAGCCTACCCCCAATTGAGCTATGCGGAAAGCCTAGGGTGTTGAGTCACATGAATAATCTGTGGGGACATGTCCAGAAATGTTGGAATGTCGGCCCAGAATTGTTATGCAATTAAATTGTTTTGGATCTTCTGGGTTTTGTTTCTTTTTTTATATATTAAAGTTTACTGACCTTCTTTTGTGTTGCGTTTTTGTGGCATAAAGATTATTAACATTTTTTGTGAGCTTTGTTTTTGTAGAATATTACCAACCTTTGTGTGTGTGAGTTTTATTCTGTAGCATATTTATTTGTTCCTAACATTTTTGTGTTGTTTTTGTAGCATGTCTATTACTAACCTTTTTGTGTGTGAATAGTATATTTATTTATTGCATGCATCATTTCATATTTAGAAGGGGTTGATTCTGGAAAATTGTTTAATTATGAATGTAAAGCTTTTAAAAGGAGGAGAACCAAGCACGTGACAACATTGGCAAATGAAGCTGCAGCCCTTCGTCAGTACGTCAAGCCCGTTGGAGAAGTTGGATCAAGACTCATGTGGCTATGCGTTCAAGAAGAAAAATATTTGTAATTCAAGGAAAAAGATGTACTAAAAGCTTTCGAATTTAATAAAGAGTTTCCTTTCATGAGCATTTTCTCAATGGAGTTGATGGCTCTTTGACTGCATTCATGCATTTGCATTGTTTTGCTTGCTTCATTGTTTGCTTTTGTGAATTCGTTTGTGCACACACATTTGCTTCCATGCATTTTTTTGCATTAGATAATGTTTCAATCATTGCATTCATTCATGAATAATAAAAAGATTAATTTTGAAAAATCTCATTTGAGTAGCAAAGATCCCGCACAAACACGATTCGAGCCATGAGTACTGAGGAAAGATTGACAACTCTGGAAGCAAATCAGAAAAACATTTGTGACAAGCTTGATAAAATGGTAAATAATCTAAAGAAAGAGGTTGAGATATCACAACAGAAAACAGTTAGCCAAATCGCAACCATACTTGGGTTCAAAGACCAAGAAGCGAGAGAATACACCAACACTTTCCTGGGGATGGATTTCGTACAAAAAGAAGTAGCTTCACCTAAAGTCAAGATCCCAAAATCTTCTACACGTACTGAAAACAACACCGACGAGGTTCGCAGCCCCGAGATGCCTGACCTCAATGAAGAAACTGACATGGCAAAGGTCGAGAAGAAATGGGAAGACCGCTACAAGAAGCTTGCGGAAATGTTTAAAGTTTATCAAGAAGGAAGTATTTATGGTGGCAAGGATGCTAGAGACTTGAGTCTAGTTTCGGACTTAGTGGCACCGCCAAAGTTTAATTTCCCCTGACGTTGAAAAGTATAATGGAACTACATGCCCATTAGTACACTTGACTATGTACTGCCGGAAAATGTCACCGCACTTAGAAAACAAGAAGTTGTTAATTATCTATTTCCAAGACAGTCTATCTGGGTCTGCGATCCGATGGTATGCTCAATTGAGTAAGGCCAACATACGCACTTAGAGAGATTTGTCAAAAGCTTTCCTCAAACAGTACAAGTATGTAACATATATGGCCCCAAGAAGGATTGTACTACAGAGTATGGAACGAAAGCCCAACGAAAGCTTCCGCCAGTATGCTCAGAGTTGGCGAGATGTGGCAACCCAAGTTCAACCTCCACTATCGGGAAATGAGGTTACTCCAATGTTTGTGGAGACATTAAATGGAACTTTCTATGACTACATGTTAAATCACGCCACCGAAGGTTTTGCAGACATGGTCATGAACGGAGAATTGATATTGTCAGCCATCAGAAATGCAAGACTCGAGAGAGAAGAAGATGACGAGGACAAGCGCATTTAGAGTTTCATCATGAAGTCGTTGGAGGCAAGATTGGCCGAGATTCGTGTTTTCATGGAATAATACTCAATTTTCTCTAAACAATTGAGATCATGCTTAGAACCAACCCTGTTTCTTTTGCCCGCGAGCATTAGGGATCTTTTGTAAGGGCTTTATGTGAGTTTATTTGTTTAAAGATGTTTTTTTCTTGAAATGGCAAACATTTCTCATTTTTGTTATTTTCCCTTCTTGGCATTTTTATCCATTTTTAAAGTATACATCTTCTTTGCAGAATCCCTATTATTGATTGTATGAATTATTCATGAATCTAATCCCGAGATAGAGGGGCAAAATGTGAGTTCAGGATTAATGGGAAAATCCCATATACATATTATGAATGCATTTTCCTCTCAAACATTGTTGTTGGGGACCTTGAATGCAGTGATAACTCTAAAACATCTACCAACTGAAGACTGCTTTTCTTTGACGGTATTTATGTGTGAAATGACATTTGGCATTCCTTCATTTCTCTTCACGAATAAGAAAAATCCATTTGTTGTCCCCCTTTGAGCCTGATATTATTTTTCTTATGATTTAACCCTAACCAAGGATCACTACCCATACCAGGGGCATAAAAAATGAAAAATTGTTTGAAAGAAACATGTTAGATTAAGTTGAATGTCCTAAACTCTAAATGAAAATGACACAAAAAAGAAAAAAACAAGAAAAAGAAAGAGAAAAAAGAGAAAAGAAGAAAAAAAGAAGAAGAGATTAGAAAAGAGTAGAAAAGAAAAAAGAATAGAAGAGAAGAAAAGAGAAGAAGAGAAAAGAAAAATAAATGAAGAAAAAGTTGAAGCGAATCCTTCAAACGAGATTGTACCAGAAAAGGAAATTAACTCTAGGGTGAAAACTCAAAATGGGTTTCTAGAGTGATCCAAAGAATAAAAGAAGAAGAACATATATTTCATCAGAAAAGTTGATCCTTGGTTTAATCACCCTTAAAATATGAATTTGAGCCTTTATATCATTTCTTTGGCAACCTGAGCCTAGCCTACATTACAAGCCTTAAAAGACCATTTGGATCACATATAAATACTTGAGAAAAGGATTTTGTCTTCAGAACACATTCCGCCTAATTGAGTTAACCTTTCTTCAGGGTCTTCGAGCTTCTGATCTCTGATTGAGATTAGAAAAGTGGGAAATTTTAAATTCGAGGAGTGTGAGAGGAAAAGAGAGCCACCAAAAAGTGTGGCACTATTTGGTTGATGGATTCTTGAATCATTCATGCTTTGAATTTTGGGGCATCTGATTTGCCCTTTTCTTGTGTTTGCCATGACTATTTTCTTAAGATCCCTATTTTTAGCCTTTCCTTGCGTTTGCTATGACTTTTTTCTTGAAGTATCTTTTCTAGCTTTTCCTTGCATCTTACAAGTAGGCTGACATAGATTAATAAAAAGCAAAAGATTTCTTGGTATTCATCTCGACTGTAGGAGACCATGAACGAATGTTTTCATCACTTTAGAAAACAATTGAACCTTAGTTTGAATGGGGGCATCACTTTGCATGAGAAGGTAAAAAGAAAAAGAAGAAGCACATGTGTTGAAGAGTTTGAAGCGGGCCCTGTCGTCAATAAAGGTCCACATATAAGATGAAAAAGCTCAGAAGTATGAAAAGAGATAGAAATGCACTTGATAAGCAAATGATGTCATCAGATTGGGGCAGTCTACAAGCCTTCAGTATTAATAGGCGTGAGAAGAAGAAATTGACATGCTAACATCATTCGAATATATATTCAAGGTGAAAATAAGCTTTCACATACAAGGAATTCAAGATGTCCTAAAGGGGCAAGAGTTTGGGAATTCACAAGAAGCATTGAAGGTTCTAGATTAGGGGCATACGAAGACTTGAAGCTTGCAAAACCATAGATGGAAGTTTTTCACTCATCATTGATATATCAACTACAATGATAGCAGATCTTGAGACATTTGCCTACGAAGATTGAATGTTTGCAATGAAGAAAAGAGATATGAAGAATGAGAAAGGCGAAGTGTAACCCCCTTAGCTTGGCCTAGACGCCCGACCCAAACTAAGAAGATTACACGGGGAAAAACCAAAGTCAACCCGTTAAAGTCAACCTTGATTTACGACCCTTTTTCTTTTATATTTTCTAAATACACATTATTAACTTATATGATTAACAAAACATTTTAGCGGAAGCGACACGGCGAACGGAACTCAATTAGGGGTTCAATTACACACAAACGTCTTTTAGGGACTGAAATATAAATTTCCCAATTTTTAAAGACTAATCAAGTTTTCAAGTTAAAAATCCGAGATTTAATATATAATAAGCCAAAATGTCAAATTTCATCTTAAACGGACCACTCAAAATCATTTAATTAAGCATCCAAGACTTATGGACCAAAACGTAAGAAAAAGAAACTTGAAACAATTCAAATTCAAACTCAACGGTCGAGTGTTTCGAAACACCTGACTCTGTATCGGAATGGTCGTTTCGAAACCAGGTTGACCGTTTCGATACACGTGTGCATTCTGAAACCCGTACCGAAACACCCCTTTCCTGTAGCAAAATCGTTTCGGAACGTTTGATACGTATCCAGTTGCATGACGACCGAATTCATATGTGATGTTGCCCGATCGTGATTCTAGTATGAAGTTGCAAACTTGAAACTTGAGTGTGGAAGTGATGTATATGGAATGAAGATGGCGAAAGTTGTTGTTGTAATAGGTGCTAGAATGGTTGGTGATTATGGTTTGAAAGATAAATGTAAGGGGAAAATGGATAGAAGTTGATATGGATATATGGAATAGAATCGATGTGGAACAAGGAAGAACCAACAAGATAGTGAATGTTGACCCAAACCTTACACGTTCTTACCCTTTGTGAAATGATGGAAGAAGGTTGGATTGTGACCCTTTAGCGATAATTGAGCTAAGAACCAACAATATAATCAAATGGAAGTGATGGTGGAAGATTGGAACGTGACCCGCTAGCTAGAAAGCTAGGAACCAGCGCTATAAATAGAATGGAATGAAAAGGGGAAATTTGCCACAAGACTAGCTTGAAAGCCGATAAAATTCTTAAAGAACAATGAAGAGAACACTCTCATATATTTTCATCAAAAAAAGGTCCCATACAAAGGCAAATGAGCATCCTATTTATAGTACATGGCAACCTAGAATTTGAATGGACAAAACAATGCATTAAGGCTCCAATTTATGACATTCAATGGTTTGTCTTCAATCCTATCAAGTGTGGCTGGCCATTTGTGTAATTTAGAATGAATTTGGACATAATGAGGCTTGAATGAAGACTTATACACGTCCAAGTGATGCATCCTTTGATATTCCACTTGCTTGGCTCTTAAAAGTGCATGTAGATTACTTGGAATGAATCTACCCATGTTTGCATCTAAGTGTATGTGTCTCTTCCACTTCCTTTCTTTATTTCTCAACTTTATTGGCTGAATAAAAGCATAATAAAGTCTTCTAAATGCTTCATCCCCCATGGAATTCAAAAAGACTCTCTCTTTGAATGTTGATAAAGATGGCATGTCTCCTTGAAGAAGATGAAAAGTCTTCAATTGTTACCATCTTAATCCCAATGTATAATGACACTAAAAACACATAAAATATTAATCAAAATATGATAAAAATGTTATGCAAACTTAAAGAATTAATTGAACAAGTTCAATGAATGAACTAGTTTAATTAATGAACCTAACTGCTTAAATGAAACACATACATAAGTGAAGTATTTTCATAAATGAAGTGCTTGCATAAATGCAGCAACAAGCATATTTATTCTCATGGAATGAATGAACTATTATGCAACTACTCATGCAAATTCTTATGCAACTTATTTCAACTTTCCAACAAACTCAAAACGTTGCAAGATCTAATTGTTGCTGTCATTTCTTCATTCATTTTCCAGCATTGGCAAAGCAAACTTTCCACAGCATCTTGAATCATTTTAGCTCTTGCACGAGTCATAGGCCCCCTAGGAAATTCATTGGAATTCTTTCTGGTTGTGGTCACATCAACGTTCCTACCCGTTCCAAAACCTCATGGCCATTCCGGGCCTCTGTTTCGAAACAGGTAAGGGCATTCCAATACGCCTTGCCCTGCAACAGCGGATTTTGCTGGTTTTTGACATCTTTCCACATCCAAAACATTCCAATTCATGCCACAACGTACATACAACATGTTTAAGCATCAAAGATCATCATTATGAAGCATAAACTAAATCATGGCATCAATCATGCAAACATTAAAACTATAGGCATGCTCCCTAGTCCACCAAATCATACAAAGCTAAAATCAACATTCAAACCCAAAATCAATCCTCAAAGGCCATTTACAACTCAAAGGTAATCAACCAAACATGCTCAAGGTAAATAGCAACATCCTCAACCATCCAAAAGTATAAATCCCATCCATTGCCTCTTATTACACCAAAATAAAGCCACATACTTTGCTAAACCGAAAAGCTTGGATTCCCTTGCTTGTGTACTGCCTCAAACGCTTAATTCTCCGCATTGATGAAATGAATGAGCGTAAGCACAAAGCTTAGCGAGGATCGCTAAACCACATTCAACAATGCACTTCACACAATTTGCAAAACCACCACTTTTCAACACACGCCTTTACACAAATCATGTCCTTTCAAGACATAAAAGCATTGTCTAAAAACGTGCTCATATGCATCATTCTAAAACTGTAAATAAACCTTTGCTCATGCTTTACCAAGCATCTCATGCATTCTAGCATCACTTACAAGCATCTCATGCTTAACATTAATCATTTACATTATATTGGCTCGCAAGTGATAATCCATAAACCATACAAACAAAATACACAATCGGATACGCAGATTACAAGTGTTGTCCCACACGCTTCATACATACTACCGGACTACACAAGGTGGGGATCAATGGCACAATCACAACCCCTCAACACCTGTGATCGAGATTAATGGCACAATCACAACCCCTCAACATCACTCATTGGTAGTTGTATAATTCCACTAACGAGATTAAACCATTCACCGTTGTGATCTTAGCCTCAATCGTTAGGGTACTTGGATGGAAATTATGGCACAATCACAACCCTTCGACATCCAAGGCAACTTTATTCATGATGCACCCAATCCTATATATGGCTAACTATATCCGATTAACGCAACCAAAAACTATTTCCATCACTTTCCAATATAATCATTTAACCTCATTAATCCACTGGTTTACAAGCATAAACACAATGCCATTTCCACAAGCATAACATGCTTAACATCATATGCATTTATCATATGAAAACCAAGGATCACTTGCCTAGTACATCCTTAACATCATGGCATTAAAATCAAGCAACAATCATGCTTAAAACATGCTTTAAAACAATAATCAAATCCACATTTAACTCAAGTGCATTTTCATCAAAACATATCACATTTCCGAGAGAGACTTTTGAACCAATTACTCTTGAGCTTAGCTAAGTGTTTCAAACTTACTCTAAGCTCCCAAGAACACGCCCAAAGCGTTACAAAGCTGGAAAATCCATTTCTACTCACCGTTACACGAAGCCTTGCTCGCTGACACAAAATTTACCCCTCCGGAGCCTCCAACAACGCCTCGTTTGCTCCCAAAACAAGATCCCCTATTTACACAACATTAAAACAAAGATCTAAATGCATTTAAATGCATTTCAACACCAGCAATATTTCACAAACTCGTTGCTTACCCAAACTACACCAATTTACCCATCCAAAACAACTGAAAACTCAATCGATTGCTTCCTAAACCAAGCCCAGCCAAGATACAACACTTCCAAATCATTATAAGAATCAAAACAAGATTCCATCATTTCACCTCAAAAATTCACTTAAAACTAACAAGAAATTCAAGAATCTCAAGGATTTTGAGATCTATGTTATCAAAACTTCATTTCAACATAATAATCAACATAGAACTCAATTAAAATCAATCCAAAATAGAGCTTAACACAACAAGTCCGAAAATTAAGATTTCAACCACATTTTTACAAGATTTTGATCTCCAATCAAAACTATAATGAAAACTCAACCAAAAACATAAATTAGAAGCCAAATATCTTGGGAATTTCAATAAAGAACTTTGATTAGAGGTTGCGAACGAGATTTATCTCCAATCCTTGCTTTCCTCAATGGATGACAAGTTTTCCCTTGCAAAATCTTGAAGAACTAGATAGGTTTTCTTTAAAATTGTTTAGGAAATATTGAGAGAGTATTTTGAAGGAAAGAATTCTGGAAAAAGATGAATGAAAGTAGTGTTTGGCTCAAAATGAGGAGAAATTGGTAGTTACGTAATTGAATCTCTCATTAACCACCATTTTAATTAATTAAAATAAAAACCATTTTAAAGCTATTTAATTAAAAACCATTTTAAACACATGTCATATTAAGGAAAGGCTAAATTTCCATAAATCCCCTATAGATTCTAAGAATTTTGTTTCTTCTTTAAAAATCACATTTTCCACAGTTTGAATCTTTACAATTTGGTTACTACTCAAAATGTCCAACTACCGAAACTCTTTTTGTAAAATTGACTTGACCAATCTCTTAAACATATTTTTAGAGGATTTTAGCAATTTTTACCACATTTTTATCCTATCCCGATCCTTGATTTCCTTAAATCACCTTACGCGATTCGAACCATTCTCGACCGGTCCGGTCCAATGTCTAAAACATCTAGGCCCAAAACTAGGGCGTTACACGAAGCAATAACAATTGAAAGGGTTTGTCCTTCCAACCAAGAGTGCAAGATCACTGGATTAAGTGAGCAAAGATCAGATGTTTTCTATGAGTCGAAAAAATAGAGAAAAAGTATAAATGCTTATATGGATTTAAGCGAGTAAACTTGGGGAAAATTCAATTTTGAGAAAAAAGAATTCAAAAAGCAAAAGAAATAAGTCATGCATTCGTGTTTTAGGCATCCCTAGAGGCATACAAATCATAATTGCATTAAGTATTGCATTTTTTAGGTACACGAAGGACCTTTCAGCAAAAGAGCCCACCTATCTGTTCAGGCATTTGGAGAATGGAACCCGCTTATTCATCCAAGCATAAGGAGGATGAATTTTTTTAGAAGAGTCGCTTATCTGTTCAAGCGTAAGGAGAATGGAGTTTGCTTATTCATCCAAGCAAAAGGAGGATGATTTTTTTTCAAGAAAATTCGCCTATCCTTTCAGGCAAAAGGAGAATGGTGTTCGCTTATTCATCCAAGCACAAGGAGGATGAAATGTTTTAGAAGACCCGCTTATTCACCCAAGCGTAAGGTGGATGAAACACTTTTTGGAACCTGCTTATTCATCCGGGCATGAGGAGGACGGAACCCATTTTAAAGCCTGCTTATTCATATAAGCATAAGAAGGATGATATTACTCATAAGTTTGCTTGTAACCCCCTTAACCCGGCCTAGATGGTTGACCCGAATTAAGAAGATTACACGGGGAAAACCAAAGTCAACCCGAAAGTCAACCTTGATTAACGACCCTTTTTTTTCTTTTTAATCTTGTCTAGATGCACATTATCCCTAGGTACATTCACATGATCATCATATTCAAACATCACAACCATCAGAGAACATTCAGGGACCTAATTGCACAAATTACAACTTTAGGGACCAAATTGTAAATTCTGAAAACTTTAAGGACTTAGCCCAATTTTAAGCTACCAACTTGAAATTAATCATCTTTCATGCTTCTCTGCCAAAATTCAGCTCAAAAGGACATCTCAAACTCATACAATTGCATAAACAAGTTTCAGGACCAGAATGCAAACATTGCAAGACATATAACCATCAATTTCAGTGCCCAACGGTCGAGTGTTTCGGAACAGGGAGGACCCGTTCCGAAATGCGGGACCGTTCCGAAACTGGTACCGAAACATGGCCTGGCAGTGGCCAAACCGTTCCGGAACAGTGCCTCCCGTTTCGGAACGCCCAGGCCATTTCAGGCCCCCGTTCCGATACGGTAGCACCTGTTCCGAAACAGGTTGCCCAGATTGTAGAAAATCAGCTGGTTTATCACACAATTGGCATATCAAACATGCTCCAAAAGCCACCAAACTTTACCAGCAAGTCATACAACATACATGGAACATAATTGCATCAACTAAACATCAACATGGCATCAATTATGAAAAGCCCCAATTCTATAGGCATGCTTCCTACTTAGCAAACCATTCAAGCATCAAATCTCCAAACAAACCACATAAAGGCCAATTACAAGTACCAACATTATTAGAAACATAAATCCAACTTAGGGAGTCCAAATCATCTCCCAAACAACAACATAGGTCCCCCATTGCCAAATTACCAAAAGCTAATAGTGTTTAAGAAACCTTCACCATACATGAGCTTTGTTCACCACTTGGATTCTTCACCACCTTGCTGCCCTCAAATGCACTTTAATGCTCTTCATTATTGGTTTAAGAAAGAGAGAGAGCGTAAACAAAAGCTTAGTGAGGAATGCTCATTAAAACCACACAATAATGCATTTATAAAACACCTTTATAAATCATACTTCAAATTAACATTTATACATGCTCATAAGCATTTAAAACAAGCAATTCATGCTTCAAGTTCATATCATGTCATATTGGCCACAAGTGATACAATCAACATAAGACTCACACATGGACTTTTAAACACCATTGTGATCTTATAATTTCCAAGGACCACACATGGACTTTTAAACACCATTGTGTCCTTAACCCCATGGACTTTTAAACACCATGGCAAGGACCACACAAGGACTTTTAAACACCTTTGTGTCCTTAACAAGAACCATCCAAGGACTTTTAAACACCTTGATGTTCTTAAATAACAAGGCTTACACAAGGAATTTTAACCACCTTTGTAACCTTAACCAAGGACCAATCATGGACTTTTAAACACCATATTGTCCTTAAATATACAAGACTCATCCAAGGAATTTTAACCACCTTGATGATCTTAACCAAGAACCAACCATGGACTTTTAACCACCATGTTGTTCTTAAATAAACAAGGCTCACACAAGGACTTTTAAACACCTTTGTGACCTTAAACATCACTTGCCAATATCCATTATTAACAACATTAATCCACTGTTTTAAAGCATTTAACCAAGCCATAAACATCATGCATCTTTAAGCATCAAACCACATTTAAACAATGTTCAAAAACAAGGATCTCTTACCTTGAGCATCCTTCAACACATGGCTTATAATCTCAACAAATATACATGCTAAATATGCTTTCAAAACAGGATTTAAAACATGCAAACAACCACATTGCATACTACCAATCCATGGCTCATCATCAAGAGAGTTTTCCGAAAACTTACTCTTGGGCTTAGCTAAGTTGCTCAGACTTAAACTAAGCTCCCAAACCTTCAATTCAATGGTTTCAAAGCTGAAAACCAAAATCCACTCACCGATTCCGTTTCGCCTCTTGCCGAAACACCAATCAAGCTTCCGGATCCCCACCACTTGGAACCAAAGATGACTCCCCTGTTTTAAACACATCAAAGCAGAGGATTAATGCATCATCATGCATTAATAGCTTCAATGAAAGCACCTAAACCCGCTGCTCTCATCCACACTCCATTTTTGGCTACCAAACACAACCGAAAATGCATCCAAACAACTCCACAACATTACCCAGCCATGATCCATCAAAACTAAACATTCTTAAACATCAATTAACATCTAAAATGGATCTCAACACATCCTTATACCTCCAGCCATAACAGATCAACAAGATCACTCCAAAAACCATCAAAACCACAAGCTAAACTTAGGAAATTCAACCTATCCGGGATTGCATTAATTAAACCTCAATTCCTTATCAAATTAACATTCATTTAACATCAAAAATACACCTCAAATCACTGCTAAAGCAGATCATACGAATTTTCATCAAAATCAAGCAAATCTTGCAATTAAAAGCCAAGATCAAGATCACCTCCATAAAACCTTTTATAAAACACAATTTAAGGATTGAGAACTTAGGAATTTCAGTAAAGAACTGAGAGTTTAGAGGAGAAGGACGTTCTTACCTCCAAACTTGAGTTTTCTCCCTTTTTGGAACCAAAATCTTGAAAATCCAATTAGCAAATGGTGAGGTTTTGTTGAAGAGATGATTAGCAATCAAAAGAGAATTGAAAAGAGGTATTTAGGTAGCAAAATCAGAGGAAAAAGCTCTGGAGAAAGATGTTTGGTTTGAGAGAAAATGAGAGAAAAGGAAAAATGGAAAATATGGAAAGTTAGTTGGAAATGACAAAATATCTTCCCTCCTTTTTAGTTTTATTTAAAAACCTTTAATAATCATTTAATATCTTAGAAAAATCTGGAGAAACTCCCTTTGGGTAAATAGCTCCTTAAAGATTCAAAGTTTCAATCCTTTTTAAAACAGTCTCACAGTTTTCAAAAATTACATTTTGGTCACTAGCCAAAATGTCATCCTTCCAAACCTCATTTTGTAAAATTGATTTCATAGTTCACTTATATATATTAAAAGAGGATTTTAGGACATTTTTCCATATTTTTAATGCAACCCGAACTAGGTTTTCCTAATTTCACTCTTTTGTATTCGAACAGCACTTTGACCGAACCGGTCCAAGACCAAAACTTCTAAGCCCAAAACCGGGGCGTTACAACTCTCCCCCCTTAAGAAATTTCGTCCTCGAAATTTACCTGAAGGAAAGAGGTATGGAAACTGCTTCAACATGTCATCCTTCCGCTCCCACGTGGCTTCCTCAACACCACGGTGCTTCTACAACACCTTCACCAACTCAATGGTCTTGCCACGAAGAACCTTGCTATCCGAATCCAGAATCTTCATCGGTTCCTCATCATAGGTCAAATCCGGATTCAATTCCACTTCTTCCACAGGCATCACATGCGAAGGATCAGATCTATACTTCCGGAGCATAGAAACATGAAACACATCATGAATCTTCTCCAACTCTTGAGGTAGCCTCAACTTGTACGCAACAGGACCCACACGCTCAATCACTTCGTATGGTCCAATGTACCTAGGGCTCAACTTACCCTTCCGGCCAAACCTCATCACCTTTTTCCAAGGCGAAACCTTCAAAAACACACGGTCACCCACCGCATACTCAATCTCCTTACGCTTCAAATCCGCGTAAGACTTTTGCCGATCAGAAGCTGCCTTCAAACACTCACAAATGAGCTTCACCTTCTCGGTGGTTCCTTTCAACAAAGCCGACATCGAAACCAACTTCTGACTCGTTTCAGCCCAACAAAGAGGAGTCTTACACTTCCTCTCGTACAAAGCCTCATAAGGTGCCATTTGAATACTCGCCTGATAACTATTGTTATAGGCAAACTCCACCAAAGGCAAATGTTTCTCCCATGAACCTTGGAACTCAATTACGCAGCACCTCAACATATCCTCCAAAATCTGGATAACACACTCGGACTGACCATCCGACTGAGGATGATAAGATGTACTGAAATTCAACCTTGTACCCAAAGCTTGGTGCAAACACTGCCAGAACCGCGATGTAAACCTCGGATCCCTATCCGACACAATCAACTTAGGCACACCATGCAGTCGCAACATCTCAGCAATGTACAACTCCACAAGCTTATCCAAAGAAAATGTAGTATGCACAGGCAAGAAATGCGCACACTTCGTCAGGCAATCCACAATCACCCACACTGAATTCTTCTTCAATGGTGACAAGGGCAAACCAGATACAAAATCCATGGTAACCCTTTCCCACTTCCATTAAGGGATTCTCAACGGTTGCAACAACCCTGAAGGAACCTGATGCTCAGCCTTAACTCGCTGACACACCAAACACTTGCTCACAAACTCAGCAACATCCTTCTTCAAACCCACCCAATAGTACTCATCACGAAGATCACGATACATCTTAGTACTACCACGGTGCATAGCAAAAGGACTACTATGACCTTCAGTCAAAATAGCAAGCCTCAACTCAGCATCATTGGGCACTACTATCCGACTCCCAAAACACAACACTCCATCATCATTAAAACAGAAATCCGAAGGCCTACCCTCCGCAATATCCTGAACATGCGGTACCAAGGAATCATCTAGCAACTGCTTTTCCTTGATCAACTGAACCAAAGATGGTTTCACTAGCAACTCAGCCACAAGACCACCATCACGCGAAATACTCAAACTGGCAAACATAGCCCTCAGCTCAACAGCTACCTTCCTACTCAAGGCATCCGCTACAACATTAGCCTTTCCAGGGTGATACTCAATCGTCAAATCATAATCCTTGAGCAACTCCACCCAACGTCGCTGCCTAAGATTCAACTCCTTCTGAGACATCAGATACTTCAAACTCTTGTGATCCGTGTACACAGTACACTTCTCACCATACAGATAATGCCTCCAAATCTTCAAAGCAAAAACCACCGCAGCCAACTCAATGTAATGCGTAGGATAATTGCGCTCATGCACCTTCAACTGCCGCGATGCATAAGCCACCACCTTACCCTCTTGCATCAACACACATCCCAAACCAACATAGGACGCATCACTATAGACCACAAACTCTTTCCCTGATTCAGGTTGAACCAAGATAGGAGCTTGCGTCAAAGCCGCCTTAAGCTTCTCAAAAGCTTGTTGTCTCGCTTCCGTCCACTCATACTTAACATCTTTCTGCAACAGCTTCATCAAAGGTGCAACAATCTTGGAAAACCCATCCACAAACCTCCGGTAGTATCCCGCCAAACCAAGGAAACTACGAACCTCATGAACAGACTTAGGAACCTTCCAATTCATCACCGCCTCAATCTTTTGAGGATCAACACGAATCCCCTCAGCAGAAACCACATGCCCAAGAAACACCACTTCACTTAACCAGAACTCACACTTGCTCAGCTTGGCATAAAGCTGATTCTCCAACAAAGCTTGCAAAACAAACCTCAAATGCTCTTCATGCTCCTCCTCAGTACGCGAGTACACGAGGATATCATCAATGAACACCACAACAAACTTGTCCAGGTATTCATAATGCCCATACCTTGTCCTGAAAGCTATTTTAGGCACATCCACATCCTTCACCATCAACTGATAATACCCTGACCTCAAGTAAATCTTAGAGAACACAGCTGCTCCCCGAAATTGATCAAAGAGATCATCAATTCTCGGCAAAGGATACCGATTCTTGATAGTCAACTTGTTCAGCTGACGGTAATCAATGCACATTCTCATAGTGCCATCCTTCTTTTTTACAAACAAGACCGGTGCACCCCAAGGTGACACACTCGGCCGAATGAACCCACGGTCAAGCAACTCTTGCAACTGCATCTTCAGCTCCTTCAACTCTTTAGATGCCATTCTGTGAGGGGTAATGGACACAGGAGTTGTATTCTCATACAGCTCAATCCCAAACTCCACTTCACGATTAGGAGGTAAACTAGGCAACTCCTCAGGGAACACACCAGGAAACTCCTTCACAATCCTGATATCTTGCACACGCAACTCCTTAGAGCTAGGATTCATCACAAAAGCTAGGTAAGCTTCACAACCTTGCCTCAGCATCCGGCTCGCCTCCAATGTAGACACCACATTGGCAAGAAACTTCACATTCTCACCAACCACAAGCACCTCATAATCATCCGCAAGCTTCAACGAAACTCGCTTATTTTCACAATCCACAACAGCACGATGCTCAGCAAGCCAATCCATACCAAGGATTACATCAAAACCATAGAAAGGCAACTCCATAAGGTCAACATGAAAAACATGATCTTGAACAACCAAAGGACACCTTCTATAAAGCTTTCGAGTCACAACAGTCTCACCAAAAGAACTAGTGACACGAACACCAACATCCAAAGACTCAACTGGCAAACCAAGCAATTCAGCATGCTCACGCAATATGTATGAGTGCGTAGATCCAGAATCAATCAAGGAAAGTAATGACAAGGATTGCAAAGTAAAGGTACCTGCGATCACATCCGCGTCATTCCTTCCCTCCCGCTGAGCATACACCCTGGCTTGGCCGCCACCCTCAGGCTGAATAGCCACAACATGGGCTACACCTCGGCCACCTTCCTCTCTCCGCTGGAAATTACCACGGCCGCGCCCACGACCTCTCTGTGGTGCAGCAACAACAGGAGCACGCACTTGGCCACCAGCCAACATAGGACACTCTCGCCTCATATGATCCGCAGATCCACAGTTCTAGCACCCATTACCAGCTGCCGCAACAGGAGCTTGCACCTCCCTCATAGCTCGAGGACAATCACGTTTCATATGACCACGCGAACCACATGTCCAACATGCACTCGGATCAGCTCTAGCATTGCCTCCCCGAGCAGGTGCACCACCACCTCGCTTAGCTGAGGTCTGATACTTCTGATCACGTCCCCTCTTGTTCCGTCCACCACCGGAACTATATTCAGCTGCTCGCTTTCCAGCACTGGACCCAGCACTCTTAGCAGATAAACCCAAGTTCATCTCAATGTCCTTTTCTCGACCCACCAGCACATCGAAATCACTATACTCGGTAGCCAGCACATACATCTTAACTTCCATCACTAAACCATAACGGAACCTTTCACACCTTTCTCGCTCATCCGGAACAAGCTCAAGTGCATATTGACTGAGTCGAACAAACTGCACTTCATACTCAGCCACAGTCATGCTCCCCTGGGTAAGAGACATGAACTTTCGCTTCTTTTCATCTAGGTATCTCACACCTAGATACCTTCTCTTGAACGCATTCTGAAAGAATGTCCAAGTTACATCAGCTTCAGCCATCCCAGAGATTGTGGTCGTCCACCACGTATATGCATCATCCTGAAGCAAGGATACCACACATCCCAACCTTTGCACATCAGTGAACCTCATCTGACCCAAGATTCTCTTGGTACTCTCTAACCAAGATTCCGAACCTTCAGCTGACAAACCCCTGAACTCAATCCCTCCCAGACTGCACAGACGTTCCAAGGGTAGTCTAACTCCAGCATCTCCCTGATGCCCAGCTCCTCGAGCTCCAGCTACTGCGGCTTGAAAAGCTCCAGCAATAGCTTGTATCAACACTGTCATGTCAGGAACAGCTTGTCCCTGACCAACCTCAGGTCCAGCGACCCCAGCACCAGCTGCAGCTCCATCTCCTTCACCCTCAGCACCACCACCACCCGGTGGAGGAGGTAACACCACACTTTCTACATTATCTTCATTTTCATTCTCATTTTGAGCTGCAGCTCGCACATTACTCCTTAACTCTCTACGAGGAGCCATACTCTAACAATGCAATCACAATGCAAATAAACAAAGTCAGGCCCAGCAAGGTAAGCAATCACAGTACTCAAGCTCATTTTCACTTAAAAACAACATCATTTCATTAGCTTTGATTTGGCAATGGGTACCCACAACATGCTTCACCACAGCATACAACACAATTGCAACATAATCACAATTCACTCATCATGCTTTCACTCAACAAGCATACAAAGCATACATGCTTAAATCATTCACATACTCATTCCCAATTACTCGAGAACTCAGCTCTGATACCACCAAATGTAACCTCCTTAACCCGGCCTAGATGGTTGACCCGAATTAAGAAGATTACACGGGGAAAACCAAAGTCAACCCGAAAGTCAACCTTGATTAACGACCCTTTTTTTCTTTTTAATCTTGTCTAGATGCACATTGTCCCTAGGTACATTCACATGATCATCATATTCAAACATCACAACCATCAGAGAACATTCAGGGACCTAATTGCACAAATTACAACTTTAGGGACCAAATTGTAAATTCTGAAAAATTTAAGGACTTAGCCCAATTTTAAGTTACCAACTTGAAATTAATCATCTTTCATGCTTCTCTGCCAAAATTCAGCTCAAAAGGACATCTCAAACTCATACAATTGCATAAACAAGTTTCAGGACCAGAATGCAAACATTGCAAGACATATAACCATCAATTTCAGTGCCCAACGGTCGAGTGTTTCGGAACTGGGAGGACCCGTTCCGAAACGCGGGACCGTTCCGAAACTGGTACCGAAACATGGCCTGGCAGTGGCCAAACCGTTCCGGAACAGTGCCTCCCGTTTCGGAACGCCCAGGCCATTTCAGGCCCCCGTTCCGATACGGTAGCACCTGTTCCGAAACAGGTTGCCCAGATTGCAGAAAATCAGCTGGTTTATCACACAATTGGCATATCAAACATGCTTCAAAAGCCACCAAACTTTACCAGCAAGTCATACAACATACATGGAACATAATTGCATGAACTAAACATCAACATGGCATCAATTATGAAAAGCCCCAATTCTATAGGCATGCTTCCTACTTAGCAAACCATTCAAGCATCAAATCTCCAAACAAACCACATAAAGGCCAATTACAAGTACCAACATTATTAGAAACATAAATCCAACTTAGGGAGTCCAAATCATCTCCCAAACAACAACATAGGTCCCTCATTGCCAAATTACCAAAAGCTAATAGTGTTTAAGAAACCTTCACCATACATGAGCTTTGTTCACAACTTGGATTCTTCACCACCTTGCTGCCCTCAAATGCACTTTAATGCTCTGCATTATTGGTTTAAGAAAGAGAGAGAGCGTAAGCAAAAGCTTAGTGAGGAATGCTCATTAAAACAACACAATAATGCATTTATAAAACACCTTTATAAATCATACTTCAAATTAACATTTATACATGCTCATAAGCATTTAAAACAAGCAATTCATGCTTCAAGTTCATATCATGTCATATTGGCCACAAGTGATACAATCAACATAAGACTCACACATGGACTTTTAAACACCATTGTGATCTTATAATTTCCAAGGACCACACATGGACTTTTAAACACCATTGTGTCCTTAACCCCATGGACTTTTAAACACCATGGCAAGGACCACACAAGGACTTTTAAACACCTTTGTGTCCTTAACAAGAACCATCCAAGGACTTTTAAACACCTTGATGTTCTTAAATAACAAGGCTTACACAAGGAATTTTAACCACCTTTGTAACCTTAACCAAGGACCAATCATGGACTTTTAAACACCATATTGTCCTTAAATATACAAGACTCATCCAAGGAATTTTAACCACCTTGATGATCTTAACCAAGAACCAACCATGGACTTTTAACCACCATGTTGTTCTTAAATAAACAAGGCTCACACAAGGACTTTTAAACACCTTTGTGACCTTAAACATCACTTGCCAATATCCATTATTAACAACATTAATCCACTGTTTTAAAGCATTTAACCAAGCCATAAACATCATGCATCTTTAAGCATCAAACCACATTTAAACAATGTTCAAAAACAAGGATCTCTTACCTTGAGCATCCTTCAACACATGGCTTATAATCTCAACAAATATACATGCTAAATATGCTTTCAAAACAGGATTTAAAACATGCAAACAACCACATTGCATACTACCAATCCATGGCTCATCATCAAGAGAGTTTTCCGAAAACTTACTCTTGGGCTTAGCTAAGTTGCTCAGACTTAAACTAAGCTCCCAAACCTTCAATTCAATGGTTTCAAAGCTGAAAACCAAAATCCACTCACCGATTCCGTTTCGCCTCTTGCCGAAACACCAATCAAGCTTCCGGATCCCCACCACTTGGAACCAAAGATGACTCCCCTGTTTTAAACACATCAAAGCAGAGGATTAATGCATCATCATGCATTAATAGCTTCAATGAAAGCACCTAAACCCGCTGCTCTCATCCACACTCCATTTTCGGCTACCAAACACAACCGAAAATGCATCCAAACAACTCCACAACATTACCCAGCCATGATCCATCAAAACTAAACATTCTTAAACATCAATTAACATCTAAAATGGATCTCAACACATCCTTATACCTCCAGCCATAACAGATCAACAAGATCACTCCAAAAACCATCAAAAACACAAGCTAAACTTAGGAAATTCAACCTATCCGGGATTGCATTAATTAAACCTCAATTCCTTATCAAATTAACATTCATTTAACATCAAAAATACACCTCAAATCACTGCTAAAGCAGATCATACGAATTTTCATCAAAATCAAGCAAATCTTGCAATTAAAAGCCAAGATCAAGATCACCTCCATAAAACCTTTTATAAAACACAATTTAAGGATTGAGAACTTAGGAATTTCAGTAAAGAACTGAGAGTTTAGAGGAGAAGGACATTCTTACCTCCAAACTTGAGTTTTCTCCCTTTTTGGAACCAAAATCTTGAAAATCCAATTAGCAAATGGTGAGGTTTTGTTGAAGAGATGATTAGCAATCAAAAGAGAATTGAAAAGAGGTATTTTGGTAGCAAAATCAGAGGAAAAAGCTCTGGAGAAAGATGTTTGGTTTGAGAGAAAATGAGAGAAAAGGAAAAATGGAAAATATGGAAAGTTAGTTGGAAATGACAAAATATCTTCCCTCCTTTTTAGTTTTATTTAAAAACCTTTAATAATCATTTAATATCTTAGAAAAATCTGGAGAAACTCCCTTTGGGTAAATAGCTCCTTAAAGATTCAAAGTTTCAATCCTTTTTAAAACAGTCTCACAGTTTTCAAAAATTACATTTTGGTCACTAGCCAAAATGTCATCCTTCCAAACCTCATTTTGTAAAATTGATTTCACAGTTCACTTATATATATATTAAAAGAGGATTTTAGGACATTTTTCCATATTTTTAATGCAACCCGAACTAGGTTTTCCTAATTTCACTCTTTTGTATTCGAACAGCACTTTGACCGAACCGGTCCAAGCCCAAAACCGGGGCGTTACATTTCTTATTCATCGAAGCATAAGGAGGATGAATTTTTTCAGAAGAATCGCTTACCCGTTCAGGCGTAAGGAGAATGGAGTTCCCTTATTCATCCAAGCACAACGAGGATGAAATTTTTTAGAAGTTTGCTTATTCATCCAAGGGTAAGGAGGATGAATTTTTTTTTCCAGAAGATTCACTTATTCGTTCAGGAGGAAAGAGAAAGTTTGCTTATTCATCCAAGCATAAGGAGGATGAAATTTTTTAGAAGATTCGCTTATCCGTTCAGGCGTAAGGAGAATAAAGTTCTCTTATTCATCCAAGCACAAGGAGGATGAAATTTTTCAGAAGTTTGCTTATTCATCCAAGCGTAAGGAGGATGAATTTTTTTCAGAAGATTCACTTATTCGTTCAGGAGGAAAGAGAAAGGTTGTTTATTCATTCAATCATAAGGAGGATGAAGTTTTCCAGAAGATCTGCTTATCTATTCGAGCACAAGGAGAGTAGAACTCGCTTATTCATCCAAGCATAAGGAGGATGAAATTTATCAGAGGTTCGCTTATTCATCCTAGCATAAGGAGGATGAATTTTTTTTAGAAGATTCACTTATTCGTTCATGAGGAAAGATAATGGTTGCTTATTCATCCAAGCGTGAAGAGGATGAAATCTTTTGAAGTTTGTTTACTTATTCATCCGAGTACAAGGAGGATGAAACCTTTTGAGGTTTTGCTTATTCATCTAAGCATAATGATGATGGAATTTTTTGAAGTCTATTTGCTTATTCATCCAAGCATAAGAAGGATGCAATTTTCAGAAGAATTTGCATGTTTGAGTATCTGGGAGAAAATAACCCAACTCAATAATCCAGGCATTTGGGAGGATAGAACCCAACTCAGCTATTCGAGCATAAGGAGAATAGAACTGGCCTATTTGTTTGAGCATGGAACCCATCTCAACTATTTGGGAATTTTGGAGAATAGAACCCCGCTTAGCTATTTGGGCGTAAGGAGAATAGAATCGGCCTATCCATTCGGGCGTTTGGAGATTGGAATCCGCTCATCTATTCGAGAAAAAGGAGAATAGAACAAGCCTATCCATTCGGGCGTTTGGAGATTGGAATATGCTCATCTATTCGGGCAAAAGGAGAATAGAACACGCCTATCCATTCGGGCGTTTGGAGATTGAAATCTGCTCATCTATTCGGGCAAAAGGAGAATAGAACAAGCCTATCCGTTCGAGGATTTAGAGAATTGAGCCAAATTGGAAAGTCGGTGAAAATTAGTGCCTTTTGGTCTTTGCTTTATTTCTGTTGCACAAAGATAAGAAAAGAGGGGCAGCTGTTGTCACTAAAATTTCACCTCGATTTTAAATCATTCAAAAAAATAATAAAAATAATAAAAATAAAATACTTTTGAAGCCCACCTTATAAATAAATAAAATCACTTTAAAGCCCACATTTTAAATAAATAAAATCCATTTTTAAAAAAATCTCATTTCAAAAGCCCACTTTTAAAAAAGAGAATAAAGCCCATATTTCTTATGTTGAAGCCCATTTTTAAAGTAAAAGGAAAAAAGAAAGAAAAGGAAAACAAAAAAATATTATTATGGTGTTTAATAATTTTGAAAAAAAGGAAATAAAAATATTAAATGAAAAAAAGAGCAAAAAAGGTAAAAAAGAGGAAAAAGAAAGCAAAAAAAAACAGACTCACGCGCGCGCGCCAGCAGCCAACCCCAGCCCAAATCGAACCCTTGTCACGCGATTCATGATGGCCGACTGGTGCCTACAAGCCACGGCCGGCAACGCCGCTGGTACCGATCGGTTCGTCTCGCCACCGGCGTCCCAATGTCACCAACCCCGCTCGCCGCCGCCTGTGCTCGCCAAAATCTGCAAAAAACCGAAATTAAATAGTAAACCCCATATTCGAATTAAATAGGAAATTCTATCCCGAATTTGGATCAAAATGAGTGATTTCTTGGGGGTTTTACCGGGTATCAAGTTTCTTGACTGATTTTAGCTTCAATTTGGGGATTGAAATTCGAATTTTGGCTTGAGTTTGAAGCTAGAAATCAACTATAAAAACCCCCAAATGTTTGATTATTCAACACACACAAATTTGAGAGAAAAACACTAAAAACGTTCAAGAAAAAATCTGAAAAATTCTCTGAATTTTTTTTAGTTGGCTGGAAATTTTCGGAGGAGAAATTCGAGTTTGGATCAATTTTCCGGAGATGGTTCGAAGCATTTCAAGAAGCTTTAGTTCGAGTTCATCGTTCGTCGATTTCTCAGTAATTTTTTTTATCCTTTCTTTGTTTTTTATGTTGATTTTATTATTGTTCTTGGTTGAATTTTGGTGTTTTGTTTGTGATTGTTTGTGTTTTTTAGGTTGCCTTCACGTGGTTGGAAAATTGTTCACGATTTCGGTAATCTTTTTGTTTTAAATTTCGTTTAAATTTCTAGTTTGATCTTAAACTTTTTTGCATGATTTTAAAAATGTTGTTAAAGTGATTTTTGATCTTTAGAAATGTAGGATTTTAAAAATTCATGAATAAAAAATAAATGTGGTTAATTAGAAAAATTAGATTTTAGGGATTTAATTAGAAGAAGTAATAATGTGAGGTGTAATAAATGGCTTAATTTTAGAAAATAAAAAACGATTTTTGTGAAATTTAGTTTTAAATAATAGATGAGAAAATGATTTTAAAAGAGAAAATTAAATAAAATGTTATTTTAAAAATAAAAAGAAATAAGTTTTCGAGAAAAAAATAAAATAAAAAGGGGTTTAAAGTAAAATTAGGGTATAAGATTTAAATAATTTTTTGAAAAGGAAAAAACTTAAAAATGAGTTTTTAGGAAGAAATTAAGTTTATTTTTAAATGGGTAGTTTTAGAAGTAAAGAAAAACTAGGAAAAATGAAAAGAATAAAATCTTTTTTAAAAAAATAAAAAAAGGAAATCATAAAATAGTAAAAAAACATAAAAAATAAAAAATGGTAAAAAACATAAAAAATGTAAAAAGTAAAAAACGTAAAAAATGTTTTAGCTTAGAAAATAATGAGAAAAAATAAAAAATAATAAAAGCTTTTAAAAGGAATAATAAATAGGGTAAAATTTAAAAGAATAAAATGTCTGCTTGCTTGTTTTAAAAATAGGTGAAAACTTAGGATTATGAACTAAAGCTTAGATAGAGATTTGTTTTGTTGAAAAATGTTCTTAAAAAACAACATAAAATACACTTAAGTAAATTTAAACCTTAACTTAGGAATAAAAGACTTAGACGTTTCTTAGGGTTTTTAATAATCAAACCTAGAATTGAATAAAATGCTCAACACAATAAAATTTCTTTGTTGCTTGAAAAGTGAAAACATAATTCAATGCGGCGTCTTATCAAATGGGAATGACGGGTTAGCGCCAGAAATGTTGGCGGTGATTAAAGTTCATCTCCCGAGAGATAAGGCCGTTAAAATAGACTAATATTCATTAAACAAACAAGTAGAGTCGAACCTTTTTGAACTTGCAAATTCCAGTTTTGAAAATAATTTTAAAACCAATTAGGTACAAATTTTGGGCGTCATGGGGGTGCTAACCCTTGCCCACGCGTAACCGACCCCCGAACATGTTTTCTGATTTTCGCAGACCAAAACCGTTGTTTTATTAAAACTAAAATAGTCGAAGCCCTTCGTGGCGACTCCGTTAATTTTTAAAGTGTTTTCCAAAATAGTCGAAGCCTCCCGTAAAAAGGCGGTTGCGACAACTGGTCAAAAAGGTACTGCTTTGGTATGTGTTTTGTGCATGTTCATATTTCATTACTCACTGCCCGGGCATGTATTGTCGCGGAAGGGAAGGAAGAAGAAATAAAGGTGCAGAACCATCACTTGATGATCTAGACTAAGCCATTCTTTGATTTCAAGCCTTATCGAGGGAGGCTGAACCAAGAGAATGAGCAGTGTCGAGTGGAAAAAACTGACAGACCATTACCGAGGCAATGCCAAAACATTTACCGACAAGGGAGAAAATATGCAAAATGGTATGCGAATTGAAGAGAATAAAACGCTGGTTTTTTAGAGATACTTGTCGCAACCCTTTTTAGGAGCTTCGACTTTTTGGAAAACTTTAAAAACACAGAGTCGCCACCAATATTTTTGAAAAATGTGTGATTGGGTCACTTTAAAGCGGGGTTATTTTAATAAAATGTTTTATTTATTAAAATAACGATTTTTGTCTGCAAAAATAAAAAAAACAGGTTCATGGGTCGGTTATGCATGGGGAAGGGTTAACACCCCTACAACGCCCAAAAATTGGTACATAATTGATTTCAAAAATGTTTTTAAAAATTAGAATTTCAAGTTCACGAAGTTTCGATTTTATTTCTCCGTTTAATGAATATAAATCTATTTTAACGGCCTCATTATTCGAAAATAAACTCCAATCACCGCCAACACTACTGGCGCTAACCTGTCATTTCTGTTTAGTGAGACACCACATTCAATATATTTCTTTATTAAACAAGCAAGCAAATAACCAAAACAAAACAATTAAGTAGCGAAAAAACATATGCAGGAAAATAATTGTGAAGGTTTATTATTTACAAGAGTATCTTATTTTCTTAATTACTTTTAAGAAGGGAAAAAAGTATTTAATTGCTTATTTTAAAAAAGGTTTTCTTTTTAATCTTAAAGGAAGTAAAAATTAAAAGATATTTAAAAGGGTTCTTTAGAAAAAAAGATTGATTTACAAAAGTTTTAAAAGTTTTACTTTCAATTTGAAAGAGGGATAAAAGTGATGGTTTTAATAAAGGGAATTGTCCCAAAAATAAGTGTGCATAAAAGTAATTTTTTGCAAACACGTTCTTTTCATGTTTTTTGGATTGAAACATATCAAACTTATGTTTTAACAAAACATCCATATGTTCTTTGTGTTCTTCAAAAAATGAAGAACATCCCTTTTTAATTTTTTCTGAAAATTATCTCAAAAATACTAAAAAAGTTTTAATTCGAAATAAAAAAAATAGAGTTTCAACTAATTATTATTTTCTTCAAGTAAACAAAATGAACAAACAATTAACTTCAAAGCTGAAAATTAAAAAATGAAAAGGAGAGAAATTGTAGCCAAAATAAACTTGAAGAAGCTTGTTTTGATTCCACTAAATTCGATTACAATGCTCTAAATTTGTGCTCCTTCCTAGAGAATTTTTATGCTTTTTTATTGAACTATCTGAGTATTTTTTTCTCCTATTTTCCAAGCATTTTCATGATCATTGTTGGTGTCTATTAAATGAATTTATAGGGATTTATATAGGTAAAAATATGCCTAAATTACATGAAATCTAATCCCCCATTCCCATTTCGAATTGCTCTTGATTGATACTAGATTGATTCTGATTTGTCTCTTGGTTGACTCTTGATTATCTCTTATTTTGATTCAAATCTAGGAAGAATTGGTGTTGATTTTTCCTCTCTTTTTTCAAATTCGAACTAGGGTTTGATCCTTTTCTCCCTCTTTTGCAGGTTCAATTGGTGGCAGAAGGGATTCACGATGGCGCGGTTTGAGCACGGTGTAGGCTGAGCGATCTTCGACGTCCTTCCCTGGCCTTAGAACGGCCGCAGTCGGCATCAAGACTGGCTCGATCCGCCATCTACAGCTTCGATTGTGGGAAGGTGGCGCGGCAAGAGTTGGTGGCGAAGAATGGCCGATTGTCTATCGGGGTCAAAACAGCCGTTGGGCGATCTCCGATGTCCTTCCCTGGCCTCGGAATGGGATTATTGCAAGAACCAACATCGCCAAACTCGCGCGTGTGGGCTGCAAGCGCGAGGCTTGCTTGGCGCAAGACTGCACAAGTGGGGAGGGTAGCTCCTTCATTTGTTCATCCAATCTGGACCATTGGATCTATACCCTAGATCTAACGACTGAGACTAAAGCCTGCACATGGGATAAAAATGGGGTTAGCTTGGGTTTTGTTTTGGGCCTAGTGGGTTATTATATACGTGGATTTTTATTTAATTAATGGACCCGTATGAATTTTGATTTATTTTTTGGATTTTAACTCTAACAATTCTAATATAATATAATATAATATAATATAATATAATATAATATAATATAATATGACTAATATAATAATACCATAAAATAATAAAAATAATAATAACACTATAATATATATACATAGAGTAAATAAATAAATAAAATAATAATTAAATAACGAAATAAAATAAAAAATTTGAAAATTCAGTGACAACAATACTTTGCATGAAGATCAGAACCGATGAAGACCATGAAAAAGTCAAAGGAATGTCAAGGACAAAGAATCGATAAGGAGAAATAAAATAATGAATTAAAAGAGATTTATTTCTTTTATGAAGTTATGTCCAACTCCAACTTATCCTCATATTCCAAGAAGGAGTCGACAAGGCCATGCTTTATAAAAGCCAATACATAGCCACCATATCGAGGACATCGAAGTAGAGATAGATTCGGTAGAGAATTTATAGTGTTTTCTTATCGCCATTATGAACTAAATCTTCTTTAGGCTATGGTTATTTTGATTAGTCGTTGTGAGAAGACGATTGTAATTTGTTTAGGTTTTTGTTAATGTAAATAAGTTCAAGGTTTGGTTATTCTTGGTATTTACTTTTCTTACAATTAAATCAGGAGAGGATATTGCGATTGCATCTATTTGAATAATATCGGGAGAGTTAGACTCACGAAACGAATAAGCATAGTCTTTAACCCAATCGGTGAAGACTAATTCAACTTAGGGATAAGTACGAGTTTCAACGGCTAAGAGAAGCGTAAGATTGGTTGGTGTTCACCGTTGGTTCATGCTAGGAGGTATTATCAAGGCCTGCACATCAATAGAGTTTCGGCTTAGGGATAAGAAGAAACCATTGAAGGACTCTTTGCCGAAACTTGAAGGTTGTCGCTTAAGTGCCTAGGCAGTAGCTGTGTTCCTTGCCGCGACAGTAGTTTTGCCTATTGTCGGGGCAATTCTCTTGCTCACTGCCGAGGCAATCAAGTTGATGTTTGCATTCAGAATCGAGACAGTTTCATTCAACTTCCACACTACAACACAACATAATCCGGCCTGCTCTATCATCATATTTACTCAATCTCTTAATTTACTTGCTTTCTTTATTTTAGTTGCTCTCTCGGTCAAACCATTACTTGTGTTTTTATTTTTCTATAGTGCGAGACGATAATCTCTGAATGTAGCACCAATCCCTGTGGAGACGATATCTTTTATACTATAACTTGGCAACATGTATACTTGCACTAAAATTGCTACATCGAATACGCGCAACAAGTTTTTGATGCCATTGCCGGAGATTGGCAATAGCGACTTCGTTTATATTTTCTTGCACTTTTATTTTTACTTTTTATTGTTCAATTTCTCAAGGGTTAAAAAATTTGGTTTTCCATTGGTGTATGACCAGGGCAAATCAAACAGGTCCAGAATATCCCATTGATCCGGAGATTTAACGTATGTACTGTAAACTCAATCAAAAACTGAAAGGAGCAATGACAAATGCAGTCCTCTATAACAATGTCAAGGACAATCAGAAAGCCATAGCAAGAGACAGTGATTCGGCCACCTCGATTTGCTGAAGCAAGAAACCTAATTGTCCGAGATTACTTGGAAGAATATCTCAACGGACTGAAACCAGGAGTTATCACACCTGCAATCGAAGCTGCCCACTTTGAGTTAAAGCCTGTAATGTTCAGCATGAACAATACAATGGGTCAATTTGGCGGCTCAACAACTAAAGATGCTAGACAACACCTCAAATCCTTCTTGGAAATTTGCAATTCATTCAAAATACAAGGAGTCCATGAGGATATTTTGAGGCTGAAATTATTCCCAAATTCTCTGAGGGATAGGGCAAAAACTTGGTTGAATAGCATTCCAACAAAATATATAGAATCCTAGAATGACTTATGTCGTGATTTCCTTGCTCGATTTAATCCTCCAAATTTGACTGATAAGTTACGTTACAAAATCACTTCTTTTCGGCACGGAGATGATGAATCCATGCACGAGGCTTAGGAACGATACAAAGAGCTTTTACACAAATGTCCCTTACATGGATTCCCATTGTGGACACAAGTGACAATGTTTTACAATGCAGTAAACACGCCGACAAGGATTATGCTAGATGCCTTGGCAAATGTCATACTCGTAGACAAGCCACCAAAGAAAGTAATGGAGATCCTGAATAGGTTTGCTAAAAACGACTATCAGTTTCCAACAGCCAGAAAAGGAGGAGTTAGACACCATGTCACCACCATAAATGAACTTGAGTCATCAGATTCAATTCTCTCACAATTGGCCACCTTAACCAATCTGGTTAACAATATGCAACGACCAATCAATACACATGAGGTCAAGGTTGTAGGTTCATTATGTGATTTATGTAATGGTAACCATGACTCTTCTAAATGTTCACAAAATCCAGAGACCGGTTTATATGTTGGAAACTACAACCGGAACAACAATGTGATGTCCAACACTTACAACTCGGACTGGAGAAAACACCAAACTTCTCATGGAGCAATCCTAAAAATGCCCTAAATTAGAAAAATCAGAGTACATGAATTGGGATTCCAACAGAACATGCCTCAACAACCGATGCATCAACAAATGTAGCAGCAATTGATGCCGTTGCAACAATCCATGCCATCCAGTTCTTTGGAAAACTCCCTAAGTGCTTTCATGCCTCAACAATCGATGCAGCAACAAATGCCACAGCAATCGATGCGGCAGCAATAATCCATGCCATCTAGTTCTTTGGAAAACTCCCTAAATGCTTTCATGTCTCAAACTAGTGCATATATGGCTAATGCTAATAAATTTATAAAGAAAACTGATGCTTTTATGGACATGATTGAGATGAGAATACAGAACCATGAAGCAAAGTTGAAATAATTGGAAACTCAAGTTGGGCAAATCGCTCAGATCCTCAACTTGAGACCAATGAGCGGTTTACCTAGCGATACTGAAGTCACAAGTGGGAACAACTCTTGAGCAATGCAAGGTAATCACCACACGAAGTGAAAAACAACTCAAGGAACCACGGGCTCGTGAAACAGAGGAAACAAAATCAAAGGAGTCGATTGCCTCGGCAATGCCCTGTAAGATTGCCTCGGCAGTACCCAACAACATTGCCTCGATAAAGCTTGATAACATTTCCTTGACAATGCTTGACAAAGACACTGTAGAAAATAAGAAGGCATCTGAAGGTCCTGTTTCAATGCCTCAAATCAAATTACCATGCAAGGAACAATTTGAAGATATTCGACTCCCACCACCGTTCCCACAAAAGTTGAAAAGGCAGAAACAAGAATACCAATTCAAGAAGTTCCTAGACATCTTGAAGAAAGTCCACATAAACTTGCCCTTGGTAGAAGAAATAGAGCAAATGTCGAACTGCGCCAAGTTCCTTAAAGACATTGTCTCTAAGAGAACAAGAATAGGGGAATTTGAGACTATTGTTGTGACGAAAGGATGTATGGCCATGTTGCACAAACTAATGCCACCTAAGCTTAAAGATCCCGTCAGTTTAACCATACCATGTGCAATTGGGAATCACTATGTCGGGAAGGCATTATGTGATCTTGGAGCAAGCATAAACCTTTTGCCAAAATTAGTCTTCCAACGACTGGGAATAGAGAAGGCAAGACCTACTATAGTGATGCTACAACTCGCCGACAAATCTTATGTTCATCAAGTGGGAAAATTTAAAGATATTCTAGTAAGAGTTGATAAGTTTATTTTCCCTAACGACTTTATTGTTTTAGGATGTGAAGCATATGAGTTCGCACCTATTATCCTTCGGAGGCCATTCCTAGCTACAAGAAGAACCCTGATCGAAGTTGAGAGAGGAGAACTCACCATGAGGGTGAATGATCAGAAAGCCAATGACCCAGAAGAATGTAGAGCCATCCAAACCATAACCGAGTTTGCCTTGGAGACAGATTGCTTCGACAATTGCCTCAGCAATGACCGGGAAAGTTGCCTCGGCAATGCCTGCGACGATTGCCTCGACAATTACCTTAACAACTGCCCTGACCCTGAAGAGCAATAAGGACCTGACGAAAATGATACATATGAAGCTAATTGGATAGCAAGTAACCCATGTAAGTATTTTGAACCATTAGATCACTCAGGGGTGGAAAGAAAAATTGAAAAACCCTCCATTGAGAAACCCCATATTCTTGAATTAAAACCAATTCCAGGGAAATTAAAATGTGTTTATTTGGGAACCAATAACACATTGCATGTAGTCATCTCTTCTAAGTTACAGCTTGAATAGGAACAAAGATTAATTGACATGTTGAAGCTGCACAAAAAAGCAATAGGGTGGACAATTGCCGATCTGAAGGGAATTAGCCCAGCGGTTTGAATGCTTAAAATCTTTTTAGAGGATGATCATAAACCGACCATTGAGGCACAAATGAGGCTTCATCGAGTCATGATAGAGGTTGTAAGGAAAGAAATCATCAAATGGCTCGATACCGGTGTCATCTACCCTATCTCTGACTGTACATGGTTAAGTCCAGTACAATGTGTACGGAAAAAAGGAGGTATGACAGTGGTAAGCAATGAAAACAATGAACTAATTCCAACCAGGACTTTGTCCGGTTGGAGGGTTTGCATGGGTTACCGTAAGTTAAATAAGGCTACTAGGAAAGATCAATTTCTTTTACCCTTTATCGATCAAATGCTTGACCATCTTACAGGTAAACCCTTTTATTGTTTTCTTGATGGTTATTCAGGGTATAACCAAATTGCCATAACACCAGAAGATCAAGAAAAGACCACCTTCACATGCCCATACGACACTTATGCCTTTCGAAGGATGCCTTTCGGACTATGAAATGCCCCGACAACCTTCCAACAATGCATGATGGCAATTTTCTCCGACATGGTAGAAGATTTCCTAGAAATCTTCATGGATGATTTCTCAGTATTTGTAGATAATTTCGACAATTGCCTCGACAATTTGGAGAAAGTGCTTAAACGATGCGAGGAATCCGACTTGGTCTTAAATTAGGAGAAGTGCCACTTTATGGTGGATGAAGGAATAGTTCTCGGCCATAAAATCTCATACAAAGGCATTGAAGTTGACAAAGCAAAAATTGAAGTGATCGAGAAACTATCACCACCAACTTCAGTCAAAGGAATTGAAGCTTCTTGGGACACGCATGTTTTTATAAGAGATTTATTGAATATTTTTCTAAAATCACTAAACCTTTGTGTAACTTGTTGAACAAGATAGAGCCTTTGACTTCGAAGACTCTTGCATCAAGGCATTCGAGACCTTGAAACAGAAACTTGTAGCCGCACCAATAGTGGTTCCACCAGATTGGACATTGCCCTTCGAATTGATGTGCGATGCAAGTGACTTTGCAGTAGGAGCAGTCCTAGGTCAACAAACATGTAAGATCTTTCATGTGATCTACTACGCTAGTAAAATGCTGAATGAAGCACAAATGAACTACACCACCACCGAGAAGTGTTCACATTTGATAAATTTCATTCATACTTGATCGGAACCAAGGTAATTGTTCATACTAACCACTCGACAATTAAGTACCTCATTGCCAAGAAAGATGCCAAACCTCGTTTAGTTTGTTGGATTTTACTTTTAAAAGAGTTTGACATTGAAATTAAGAATAGGAAAGGTACAAAAAATCAAGTTGCCGGCCATTTATCCCGATTGAAACAAAAAGAGAAAGATACAACTCCCACAGAAATCCAAGATCCATTCCCAGATGAACAGTTTCTCATTGCCTCGACAAATCCAGAAGGCATTGCCTCGACAACCCAGACAGGCACTGCCTCGGCAACACAGATGGGGACTGCCTCGGCAATTATCGATAGCATTGCCTTAGCAATAACCTCGGCAACTGCAGCAGCACTTTCATCGACACCCTGGTTTGTTGATCTTGTGAATTTCTTAATTAGTGGTATTTTACCTTATAAATTTACTCACCAAGGAAAGAAGCAGTTCCGACATGATGCTAAGCATTATTTTTGGGATGAGCCTCTTTGGTTTAAACAATGTGCAGATCAGGTTATAAGAAGGTGTGTTCCAGAAGAAGAAAAACAATATGTTCTCCAAAAATGCCATTCTTCACCCTACGGAGGACACTAAGGAGGGACACGTACGACGACCAAAGTCTTACAATCCGAACTATATTGTCCATCTCTTTACAAGGACGCCCAAGATTTCTACAAGAAATGCGACCGTTATCAACAGACCATAAATATTTTGTAACGCCCTGGTTTTGGGCCTAGATGTTTTAGACTTAGGATTAGACCGGTCGGAAACGGTTCGAATCGCGTTAGGTGATTTAAGGAAATCAATGATCAGGATAGGATAAAAATATGGTAAAAATTTATAAAATATTCTAAAATCATGTTTTAGGGGTTGGTCAAATCAATTTTACAAAAAGAGTTTCGAAAGTTGTACATTTTGGGTAGTGACCAAAATGTAAAGTTTCAAAATTATGGAAAAATGCTATTTTAAAAAGAGGAGCCAAAATCTTAGAATCTTTAGGGAGCTTTATGGCAATTTTGTAACGCCCCGGTTTTGGGCTCGGAAGTTTTGGGTGTTGACCGGTTCGGTCAAAGTGCTGATCGAATATATAAGAGTGAATTAAGGAAAGCCTAGTTCGGGTTGCATTAAAAATATGGAAAAATGTTCTAAAATCATCTTTTAATATATATAAGTGAAATGTGAAATCAATTTTGGAAAATGAGGTTCGGAAGGTTGGCATTTTGGCTAGTGACCAAAATGTAATTTTTGAAAGTTACGGGACAGTTTTATAAAGGATTGAAACTTTGAATCTTTAAGGAGCTATTATTCCAAAAAGGATTTCTCCAGATTTTTTTCTAAGATATTTTAAGTCTAAAATCTGATTTTAAAGTTTATGAAAGAGAGGGAAATCATTTTAACCAAATTTCCAACTAACTTTCCATTTTCTCTCAAATTCTCTTTTCTCTCATTTTCTCTCAACCCAAACAAAATTCTCCAGATTTCTTTCTCTGATTTTGACATCTAAATCTCTCATTTCAACTCTCATTTGTTTCCTAATCATCTCATCAACAAAACCTCTCAATTTGCAAATTGTTTCATCAAGCTTTTTGGCTCTAAAATGGAGAAATTCAAGTTTGGAGGTAAGAACGTTCTTCTCCTCTAAACTATCAGTTCTTTACTGAAATTCCTAAGTTCTCAATCCTTGATTTATGTTTTATTAATGGATTTTCAATTGAGATCTTGATTTTTGGCTAAAATGCAAGATTTGGTGATTTTGATGAAATTTTCGTGTGATCTGTTTAAGCAGGGTTTTGAGGTGTTAAATTGATGTTAAATGAATGCTAAATTGATTAGAAGTTGAGGTTTAATCAATGCAATCCCGGATAGGTTGAATTTCCTAAGTTTGGCTTGAGTTTTTGGTTGTTTTTGGAGTGTTTTTGGTGATCTGTTATACCTGGAGGTATAAGGACGTGGTTGTGATCATTTTGCATGTTATTTGATGTATAACAATGGTTAGAAGTGATGGATCTTGGCTGGGTTAAGTTTTGGAAGTGTTTGGAGGTGATTTCGGTTGTGTTTGGTAGCCAAATTGTTAGATTTGTGATGAGTAGCGAGTTGTGTTGTTGTTGGTGTTTTAATGCATAAGGATGCATTAATGTTCTGTTTTTGTGTGCTTGAAACAGGGGAGTTTGATCCGTGAGCTTTGGAGGTGTTTTCGGAAGGTTTCGGAAGCTTGGAAGGCTTGTTGGCTAGTCTTGTTTGGTTATCGGTGAGTGAAGTTGGGATTTCAGCTTTTGAAACAAGGTTTGAAGGTTTTTGGGAGCTTAGTTTAAGTCTAAACAACTTTGCTAAGCTCAAGAGTAAGTGAATGGGTTTTTGCTCTTGAATTGTGTGTGATTTGGTTTCAAAATCAAAAGTGGTTGATGATTGTTATGCATGTGTTTTGCATGTTTTAAATTCTGTTTTGTAAGCATGTTTTAGCATGGTTTGATGCTGGTTTTGATAGCCATTTGAGAAGGATGCTCATGGTAAGGGATCCTTGGTTTTGTATATGGAAATTGTGATTTTTGATGTATAGTGTTGCATGTTGATCAATGGCTTTGTATGATGCTTAAAAACAGTGAAGTAATGATGATAAATGTTACCTTTTGCATATTGGTTATGCATGTGAATCATTGGATTGATGAGGTAATGGTTTTGCATATTGGTTATGCATGTGAATCATTGGATTAATGATGTAATGGTTTTGCATTATGTTTATGCATGTGGAACATTGGAAAATATGGTAAGATGGTTATATTGGCAAGTGATGTAAGTGGTTCTTGGTTCGTTGATCGGATATAGTTAGCCGGCTATAGGATTGGGTGCACCGTGAATTAAGTCGCCTTGGAGTCGGAGTGGTCAAGTGTGGACCGGATAAGCTCCCTTCAAGTATTCCTAACGAGATGAGGTCATAGTGGAGGTTGTTGCCCACGGGAAGACCTTGGTTGAGCAAAGGTTATATGGTGGTTCAAAGTCCATATGTGAGAACCTTGTGCTTGTTGAGATCACAATGGCAGTGGTTAAGTCCATGTGTGGATCTTGTGTGTGATGTCCGGAATCTCGTTAGATGATGTCTACAACTACCAATCGGTTATGCAAAGGTTGTATGGTGGTTAAAAGTCCATACGGGAGAACCTTGTGCATGTCAAGGGTGTATGGTGGTTGAAAGTCCATACATGGGAACCTTGAGGAAAAGCTAAGGTTGTATGGTGTTTAAAAGTCCATACATGGGAACCTTAGGATGTTGAGGTCAAATGGAGGTTGTTGCCCATTGGGAGACCTTGGATTGGTAGGGTGTAGGGATCTTAGGGACAACGCTCGGAGTCCGCGTATCCGATCTGGTTGTTGAGTTGAAAAGTGTATGTGGTTGATCACTTGGAAGCCAATGTAATGTTCTTGATCATAGTGAAGCATGAGATGCTTGAAATGATGCATGGTTGCATGTGAAGCATGAGATGCTTGAAATGATGCATGGTTGCATGTGAAGCATGAGATGCTTGAATTGATGCATGTTTGCATGTGAAGCATGAGATGCTTGAAAAGATGCATTGTTGCATGAAAAGTATATGATGCTAGTGAATGCATGTTTACTTGTTAAGTTGAACAAGTGTTTGTAATCATTTGGTAAATGTTGCTTGTGAGCATGAATTATCTATGTTGCATTGGAGTCTTGTAAGACTTGTTTTAAAGGCATGTGAGATGATGTTATGGTTTTTATGTTGCCTTGATTAAATGCATGTGAAAGAATATTTGAACTATGGTTTTAAATGGTTTCTTGCTTGATATGGCTTTCAAGTTTAAGAAAGGTAAGTTGTGAAGTGGAAGCGTTTTCCATGGTTTTGATTAAGCTTGGCATATGGTGTTTATGCATGTTTTGAGCTTGATGTTGAAAAGGGTTTTCAAACATGGTTTTGGTAATCAAATCGGGTTTGTTTTAAAGGTGTTTTAAAGACCCGCTGCATTGATGGTGTTTTGGTTTTTGAGCATTCCTCACTAAGCATTATGTGCTTACGCTCCTTTTTGTCCATCAATGCAGATTCTTGAAGTTTGGACAGCAAGGAGCAAGGGATTCAAGGTGGACTCCAATGGAGATGTATGTCTCGGTGAATAGCTATAGTTAATAAGGGCAATGGGGTAGAATCTCTCGGATTGATGTTTTTGTATTCGTTTATATTGATCAAGTATGTTTAAATGTTGTTGATGTTGCTGAATCATGTTTTGGCTTATATGAGTTTGCTTTGGAAAGGTTTGAGCATAAATGGTTAGCTTGAGTAGGAAGCATGCCATTGAAATTGGGGCTTTTCATATGTGATGGTTATATGTTGAATTGATGATGCATTTATGGTCCTTGCATGATGATTGAAGGTGTGGTATGATTTGGTGATGTTAATTTGGAGTTTGAAGCATGTTTGATGTGGATTTTGAGTCGACTTCAGGCAGGGGTATCGGTACTCGGGCTTGCGTATCGATACGCCTGAGCCAAATATGCACATTTCTGCCCAGGCGTATCGGTACGGTTGAGAGGGTATCGATACCGTATGAATGCCGTATCGAAACGGGGGAACTCGTATCGATACCGTCTCTGAAGTTTGGTTACTGCCTTCCCCGCGTATCGATACGACACCTGGCGTATCGATACCTGACCGTTAATTCGGTTGAAAGTATCTTAATATGTTTTGTTTTGTTTGCATTTTGGTCCTGAAACTTGTTTGTGCAATTGTGTGAGTTCGGGATGTCCGTTTGAGCTGAAATTTGGCAGGGAAGCATGAAATACGATTAATTTTAAGTTGGTAACTTAAAATCTGGTTAAGTCCTTAAAGTTTTCAGAAATTACAATTTGGTCCCTAAAGTTGTAATTTGTTCAATTGGGTCCCTGTTTGATCTCTGATGTTTGTGATCTTTGAGCATGGTGTTTGTGTGATCACATCTAAGGTTAATGTGCATCTAGACAAGATTAAAAAGAAAAAAAAGGGTCATTAATCAAGGTTGACTTTCGGGTTGACTTTGGTTTTCCCCGTGTAATCTTCGTAGTTCGGGTCAACCGTCTAGGCCGGGCTACGGGGGTTACATTTGGTGGTATCAGAGCTGAGTTGCGAAGGTTGGGGGAAAACGGTAAGTTGTTGTGATGTGTGTTTGATGTTTTACCTTGTTGTGTGGTTGAAAGCTGGTTGAAGCATGTGTTTCTGAGTATGCTGTTGATGTTTTGAGCATGTTGCTGATGTATGCAAGCATGTTTTGTGGTTATGAATCTTGGTTGAGTTCATGTGGATATGTGCTGATGCTATGAGCTGATGTTATGCATGGTGAATGTGTTTTGAGCATGTTATGTTGCTAATATGCTGGTGCATTGGATGTTGTTTGGTGTAAGCATGATCAAGGTATGTTGTTGATATGCTTGATGTTGTGATATCCATGTTGTGTTGACTGTTATGTCATGTAAAGGGGAGGATTCGGGATACCCATTGCCTTATTAATATAGCTATTGTGTTATTTGGAGTTGGAGTTTGAATCCTTGCTTAATGCTGGTCTAACTGGTTTGTTTGCTTGTTGTGATTGTATGTTTATTGTTGTTAGTGGTATGGTAAAGTCGATGAAGGAATGGCGGTTGAGTGAAATGGTTGCTGCCTTGGGGCAGGTTGTTAAGGCAAGGAATTCACCCTTTTGTAAAGGTGTTTTGTCTCAGTCTTCTGTGCCTAGTGTTGAGATGGTAAGGCAAGGGAAAGAAGCTGGTTATGTGATGAAAAGTTCATCATCTGTTGTTCAGGAGGTGTTGGGAACATCTCAGGCTGTGGTTGAGGTAAAATCAGTAGATGTGCTGGCTAGATGTGAGGGTTTGCCGAAGCAACGTTTGCTTGATTTGGGTGCTGTGGAGTATCATGGTTCTTCCCCGGAGATGTTTGAGGCCTGGTTGGCCAATGTGGTTCTGATTTTGGATCAGGAAGGCTGTGATTATGCCTGTAAGCTGGGGAGTGTTGTTTCTTTGATGTTGGAGGATGCTTGTGCCTGGTGGACATCTGTGGCGGTGGAGTCACATATCCTTGATATTGATTGGGATTTCTTTGTATCGGCCTTTTATGGAAGGTATCTTGGAAGGGAATTTCCAAGGGTTAAGCAAGGTGCGGGTAGTGCTGTTGGTGAGCAAGTGTTGCTTGAGCACAGAGTGGGAGCTCAGCCATCTGTGTGTGACCGTTGTGAAAGGCAACATGTTGGAAATTGTTGGGGCGCAGGTGTTTGCTGGAATTGTGGTTCTAAGTTGCATGTTAAGCGTGATTGTCCTCATGGAGTGAAGTCAGCTTTGGTGTTAGCCAAAGGATCTTTGAAAGGTCGTGGGCACGGCCTGGGCAAGGTTCAGAAGTGGCAGAAAAAGCAGAATGCTGTGAAGAGTTTGGGAAATGAAGTTTGCTGGAAATGTGGGTCTGCTGGACACATGAGACGTGATTGTTTGATGTTGGCTCGGAACAGCCAAGGTTCCTTATCGCAAGGAGTTGGTGGTGACCCTGGTGTGTTAGTTGGTGCTGCAGTTGTGCCGCAGGAGGATGATGGTTCCGCAAGGAAGAGAGCTCGTCTGATGAAGCTTCAGGGTGGTGTTGTGCTTTCAGGTAACCTTGTTAAGTGATCTTTGCTTTAGTTGCCTTAGCTTGTTTCTGTTGGTTTTTCCTTGCGTGGTAAGTCTAGTCTTGTTGCTAGTATGTTTGGGGTAATGGTGGTTGTGGTTTGGTAATATCTTTGGTGTGAAGAAGGCTTGGGTAAGTATCTTGTGGTTAATGGTTGTTGGTATGATGGAGTTGGATAAGTTAAAGGTGAGTTAGGAGGTTGTTCTTAGACAGATTTTGAGGATGTTATTGGAGGGTGTGAACTGGCATTCATGCACAGTTAAAATCATTGATATATGTTATATTATATATATGTTGGTCCATGCATACATGTGGCATGACATTAGAGGTTTTGCATACATGTACATCAGGCATTGATAGGGCATGTAGGTGATCATGCATACGATGTTCACGCTCGCTAATAACTAATCGAATCTGTTAGTGTTGTGGTTGGATTAGGTGGGATGATGGGTTTTTAGAGGTTGTTTGGTGCTGAGTGAGAGCTAGAAGTGCTGGAGTTTGTTAAACTAGTTGCCAGTGATAGTGAGGGTGGAATAGCCTGTTGGTAGAAGGATAGCGTTTGATGTTTAGAGAGTTTGGTGGCTTGGTGGTGAAGGGTATCGGTTGAGGTTAGTATCGGTTAAGTGGTTTGTTTAGCTAAAAGGAAGTGGTAGTTCCTTGGTGCTAAGTGATGTTGCAGTTTAGTGGTTGTGTTTCCAAGTGCTGAGGTTGTTTAGCTTTTAAGTTGTTGTGAAAGGGTTGTGTTGGTTCTTAGCAACCTTTGAGGATCAGAAGCTGTTATGTGTGTTTTGGGTAAGTAACGTTCTGGTAATGCAAGTGTTCTGATTGAAGTTTGTAGTGAAGGGCTGTGATAGATCGAAGGCTTTCGTTGGTTGTTTGGGTTCTTGTGAGAAGTGGTTGGCTGGTTGTGGTTAAGAAAGTTCTGTTTGAAGACAGTTGGTGGTGTGTGGAACGGCTGACGGTTTCAAGTTGGGGTTGTGATGTAATTTTTGGTTTTTGGGCGAATAGTTCTGGTGAGCTGTTATGGTAATGTTTTTGGCGGATGTGAAGGATTGTCAGCTTCATTGAAAAGCTTGTGTAAACGGTTGATGTTTAAGGATTTCTGCTTGTTGGGAAAATCTTTGGAAGAGGTTTGGGAGTCGCAAGAGTTTTAGAGGCTGAGAGGTTGCAAAGTGGCTGAGTTGGATTGGTTGTTGTCTTTGTGTAGACAAGTCTTGGGAGTTGTGAGTTACAGTGTTGTCTGCTGTAAGAGCTGAAGTTCTTCAGGTTGATGTTGGGGTTGTGTACAGTCCGGTTATGTGGAAGGTTGAGTCGTGGTTACCTTTGAGAGTTTGGATTTGTGAACAGTGTATGGTGGAGGTTTTGTGAGGGAAGTGGTCAGTGGTGTTGGTTGAGGCTTTTGTGTTGCTTTGTGTGTTGCTTTGAGAAGGTTCTGTTTCTCTTTTCGCCGGTTGAAATTTCGAGGACGAAATTTCCTAAGGGGGGGAGAGTTGTAACGCCCCGGTTTTGGGCTCGGAAGTTTTGGGTGTTGACCGGTTTGGTCAAAGTGCTGATCGAATATATAAGAGTGAATTAAGGAAAGCCTAGTTCGGGTTGCATTAAAAATATGGAAAATGTTCTAAAATCATCTTTTAATATATATAAGTGAACTGTGAAATCAATTTTGGAAAATGAGGTTCGGAAGGTTGGCATTTTGGCTAGTGACCAAAATGTAATTTTTGAAAGTTGCGGGACAGTTTTATAAAGGATTGAAACTTTGAATCTTTAAGGAGCTATTATTCCAAAAAGGATTTCTCCAGAATTTTTTCTAAGATATTTTAAGTCTAAAATCTGATTTTAAAGTTTATGAAAGAGAGGGAAATCATTTTAACCAAATTTCCAACTAACTTTCCATTTTCTCTCAAATTCTCTTTTCTCTCATTTTCTCTCAACCCAAACAAAATTCTCCAGATTTCTTTCTCTGATTTTGACATCTAAATCTCTCATTTCAACTCTCATTTGTTTCCTAATCATCTCATCAACAAAACCTCTCAATTTGCAAATTGTTTCATCAAGCTTTTTGGCTCTAAAATGGAGAAATTCAAGTTTGGAGGTAAGAACGTCCTTCTCCTCTAAACTATCAGTTCTTTACTGAAATTCCTAAGTTCTCAATCCTTGATTTATGTTTTATTAATGGCTTTTCAATTGAGATCTTGATTTTTGGCTAAAATGCAAGATTTGGTGATTTTGGTGAAATTTTCGTGTGATCTGTTTAAGCAGGGTTTTGAGGTGTTAAATTGATGTTAAATGAATGCTAAATTGATTAGAAGTTGAGGTTTAATCAATGCAATCCCGGATAGGTTGAATTTCCTAAGTTTGGCTTGAGTTTTTGGTTGTTTTTGGAGTGTTTTTGGTGATCTGTTATACCTGGAGGTATAAGGACGTGGTTGTGATCATTTTGCATGTTATTTGATGTATAACAATGGTTAGAAGTGATGGATCTTGGCTGGGTTAAGTTTTGGAAGTGTTTGGAGGTGATTTCGGTTGTGTTTGGTAGCCAAATTGTTAGATTTGTGATGAGCAGCGAGTTGTGTTGTTGTTGCTGGTGTTTTAATGCATAAGGATGCATTAATGTTCTGTTTTTGTGTGCTTGAAACAGGGGAGTTTGATCCGTGAGCTTTGGAGGTGTTTTCGGAAGGTTTCGGAAGCTTGGAAGGCTTGTTGGCTAGTCTTGTTTGGTTATCGGTGAGTGAAGTTGGGATTTCAGCTTTTGAAACAAGGTTTGAAGGTTTTTGGGAGCTTAGTTTAAGTCTAAACAACTTTGCTAAGCTCAAGAGTAAGTGAATGGGTTTTTGCTCTTGAATTGTGTGTGATTTGGTTTAAAAATCAAAAGTGGTTGATGATTGTTATTCATGTGTTTTGCATGGTTTAAATTCTGTTTTGTAAGCATGTTTTAGCATGGTTTAATGCTGGTTTTGATAGCCATTTGAGAAGGATGCTCAAGGTAAGGGATCCTTGGTTTTGTATATGGAAATTGTGATTTTTGATGTATAGTGTTGCATGTTGATCAATGGCTTTGTATGATGCTTAAAAACAGTGAAGTAATGATGATAAATGTTACCTTTTGCATATTGGTTATGCATGTGAATCATTGGATTGATGAGGTAATGGTTTTGCATATTGGTTATGCATGTGAATCATTGGATTAATGATGTAATGGTTTTGCATTATGTTTATGCATGTGGAACATTGGAAAATATGGTAAGATGGTTATATTGGCAAGTGATGTAAGTGGTTCTTGGTTCGTTGATCGGATATAGTTAGCTGGCTATAGGATTGGGTGCACCGTGAATTAAGTCGCCTTGGAGTCGGAGTGGTCAAGTGTGGACCGGATAAGCTCCCTTCAAGTATTCCTAACGAGATGAGGTCATAGTGGAGGTTGTTGCCCACGGGAAGACCTTGGTTGAGCAAAGGTTATATGGTGGTTCAAAGTCCATATGTGAGAACCTTGTGCTTGTTGAGATCACAATGGCAGTGGTTAAGTCCATGTGTGGATCTTGTGTGTGATGTCCCAAATCTCGTTAGATGATGTCTACAACTACCAATCGGTTATGCAAAGGTTGTATGGTGGTTAAAAGTCTATACGGGAGAACCTTGTGCATGTCAAGGGTGTATGGTGGTTGAAAGTCCATACATGGGAACCTTGAGGAAAAGCTAAGGTTGTATGGTGTTTAAAAGTCCATACATGGGAACCTTAGGATGTTGAGGTCAAATGGAGGTTGTTGCCCATTGGGAGACCTTGGATTGGGAGGGTGTAGGGTGCGTAGGGACAACGCTCGGAATCCGCGTATCCGATCGGGTTGTTGAGTTGAAAAGTGTATGTGGTTGATCACTTGGAAGCCAATGTAATGTTCTTGATCATAGTGAAGCATGAGATGCTTGAAATGATGCATGGTTGCATGTGAAGCATGAGATGCTTGAAATGATGCATGGTTGCATGTGAAGCATGAGATGCTTGAATTGATGCATGTTTGCATGTGAAGCATGAGATGCTTGAAAAGATGCATTGTTGCATGAAAAGTATATTATGCTAGTGAATGCATGTTTACTTGTTAAGTTGAACAAGTGTTTGTAATCATTTGGTAAATGTTGCTTGTGAGCATGAATTATCTATGATGCATTGGAGTCTTGTAAGACTTGTTTTAAAGGCATGTGAGATGATGTTATGGTTTTTATGTTGCCTTGATTAAATGCATGTGAAAGAATATTTGAACTATGGTTTTAAATGGTTTCTTGCTTGATATGGCTTTCAAGTTTAAGAAAGGTAAGTTGTGAAGTGGAAGCGTTTTCCATGGTTTTGATTAAGCTTGGCATATGGTGTTTATGCATGTTTTGAGCTTGATGTTGAAAAGGGTTTTCAAACATGGTTTTGGTAATCAAATCGGGTTTGTTTTAAAGGTGTTTTAAAGACCCGCTGCATTGATGGTGTTTTGGTTTTTGAGCATTCCTCACTAAGCATTATGTGCTTACGCTCCTTTTTGTCCATCAATGCAGATTCTTGAAGTTTGGACAGCAAGGAGCAAGGGATTCAAGGTGGACTCCAATGGAGATGTATGTCTCGGTGAATAGCTATAGTTAATAAGGGCAATGGGGTAGAATCTCTCGGAATGATGTTTTTGTATTCGTTTATATTGATCAAGTATGTTTAAATGTTGTTGATGTTGCTGAATCATGTTTTGGCTTATATGAGTTTGCTTTGGAAAGGTTTGAGCATAAATGGTTAGCTTGAGTAGGAAGCATGCCATTGAAATTGGGGCTTTTCATATGTGATGGTTATATGTTGAATTGATGATGCATTTATGGTCCTTGCATGATGATTGAAGGTGTGGTATGATTTGGTGATGTTAATTTGGAGTTTGAAGCATGTTTGATGTGGATTTTGAGTCGATTTCAGGCAGGGGTATCGGTACTCGGGCTTGCTTATCGATACGCCTGAGCCAAATATGCACATTTCTGCCCAGGCGTATCGGTACGGTTGAGAGGGTATCGATACCGTATGAATGCCGTATCGAAACGGGGGAACTCGTATCGATACCGTCTCTGAAGTTTGGTTACTTCCTTCCCCGCGTATCGATACGACACCTGGCGTATCGATACCTGACCGTTAATTCGGTTGAAAGTATCTTTATATGTTTTGTTTTGTTTGCATTTTGGTCCTGAAACTTGTTTGTGCAATTGTGTGAGTTCGGGATGTCCGTTTGAGATGAAATTTGGCAGGGAAGCATGAAATATGATTAATTTTAAGTTGGTAACTTAAAATCTGGTTAAGTCCTTAAAGTTTTCAGAAATTACAATTTGGTCCCTAAAGTTGTAATTTGTTCAATTGGGTCCCTGTTTGATCTCTGATGTTTGTGATCTTTGAGCATGGTGTTTGTGTTATCACATCTAAGGTTAATGTGCATCTAGACAAGATTAAAAAGAAAAAAAAGGGTCGTTAATCAAGGTTGACTTTCGGGTTGACTTTGGTTTTCCCCGTGTAATCTTCGTAGTTCGGGTCAACCGTCTAGGCCGGGCTACGGGGGTTACAAATTTAGCCTTTCCTTAATATGACGTATGTTTTAAAAGGATTTTAAGTGATTAAATAAAAGAGTTTTATTTAATTAAAATTAATAAAAATAAGAAAAATGAGATTTTATTTGACGTAACTACCTTCCTCTTCTCATTTTCAGCCAAACACCATTCTAAATCATTTTTCCAGAATTCTTTTCTCCCAAACACTCTCTCATTAATTTCCAAATCAATTTCTAGATTTCACTTCAAGGTTTCCAACTTTTGTGAAGCTAAAACTTGTCATTCATTGAGGAAAGCAAGGATTAGAGGTAAATCCCGTTCTCAACCTTCAATCTAGGTTCTTTTTTGAAATTCCCAAGATCTTTGGCTTCTAATTAAGGTTTTGGTTGAGTTTTCATTATAGTTTTGATTTGAGATCAAAATATTACAAAAATATGATTAAAGTCTTGATTTTCGAATTTGTTTTGATATGATCTGTTTCAGATTGATTTTAATTGAGTTTTATGTTGATTAATATGGTGAAAAGAGGTGTTGATGATATAGATCCCGAAATCCTTGGGATTCTTAAGTTTCTTGATAATTTTAGTTGAGTTCATGGGGGTGAAATGATGTACTAATGCTTGCTGGAGGTATAAGGATGAGCTTAGGATTTTTTTAGATGTGTTTTGTTGTTTATAAATGGTTGAAAGTGATGTATGTTGGCTGGGCTTGGTTTAGGAAGCAATCGATTGAGTTTTCGGTTGTTCTGGATGGGTAATTTGATGTAGTTTGGGTGAGCAACGAGTTTGTGTTTAGATGCTGGTGTTGAAATGCATTTTGATGCATTTGGATCTCTGTTTTGATGATGTGAAAACAAGGGATCTTGATCCGGGAGCAAAGGAGACGATTTTGGAGGCTCTGGAAGGGTGATTTCATGTCGGTGAGCAAGGCTTCGCGTATCGGTGAGTGGAAATGGATTTTCCAGGTTTGTTATGCTTTGAGCGTGGTCTTGGGAGCTTAGAGTAAGTTTGAAACACTTAGCTAAGCTCAAGAGTAAGTGATTTGAAAGTCTCTCTCGGAATGTGCTATGTTTTTGTTGTAAAATGCACTTGATTTGTATGTGGTTTAAATCACTGTTTTAAGCATGTTTTTGAGCATGTTTTGAGCATTGATAAAATAAAAAGGATCGTTAACCGAGGTTAACTTTAACAAGTTGACTTCGGTTTTCACCGTGTAATCTTCTTAGTTCGGGTCGGGCGTCTAAGCCAGGCTAAGGGGGTTACATTTGTTGGTATTAGAGCCAGGTTACGAAAGAATTGTGGTTGATGGTAAATGAAATTGGTAAGTTTGGCGTATGAATGTGTGAAAATGCATGTTTTGATTGTATGTTGGAGTTTATTCCATGCTTGATTGAAGTAATTCATATGTGAGATGAATATGATTGTATGTTGATGATGTGATATTGATATGTTCTGATTCTGGATGATGGAAAGCATGATGAGCACGGTATGTTATTGTATGCTATGTTATGTTCGAGGGAAATCGGGGTGACCATTGCCTTATTACATTGATGAAATGTTTTTGTGAACTTGGATCCTTTCTTGAGGATGACCTAAATGGTTTGTTTTGTTTTATTGTTATGCCTTGTTAAAAATAGCACTATGGATCCGAGGAGAGAGCTAAGGTCAAACACAGTAGTACATGCGGCTGAGCAGGGCGACCAGGGTGATCAAGGGGCTGATGTCCCTCATGTGGAAACTTACCTCCTCCGCCACCACCTAGAGGTGGGGAGTAAGAGCAACAAGGACATGCTGGTCCGGGTTTGGGTGATCTAACACCGTTTGTTCAGGCGATCATTGGGGCGTTTCAGGCTGCAGTAGCTGGAGCGCATGTATAATCCCCTGCAGTTGGGCATGCGGGTTTACCCTTGGAGAGGTTGAGGAGTCTAGGAGCTGTTGAGTTCTTTGGAATGTCTCATGAGGCGTCAGAAGCTTGGTTGGCAAGCACGATTCGTATCATGGATCAAATGGGATGCAACGATGTGCGCAAGCTGGGATGCGTAGTTTCCTTGCTTCAAGGTGACCCATATAGTTGGTGGACGACTACCACTGCGGGAATGGAACCCAATGAAGTAGATTGAGGGGGTTTTCAAGGGTTCTTTTAAGAGGAAGTATTTGGGAGTGAGATAGTTGGATGAAAAGAAACGTGAGTTCATGTTGCTAGTTTAGGGAAACCTTTCTTTGGCTGAGTACGAGGTCTAGTTCGTACGTCTGAGCCAATATGCCCCTGAGCTGATACCTAGTGAGAGGCACTGTTGTGATCGCTTCTGGTATGGGCTGGTTCAGGAAGTCAAGACATACATGTTGGCTGTGGATTACGCTGATTTCGATGTGCTTGCGTGTCGAGCCAAAGACATTGAACAGAACTTGGGTCTAGCATCTCGAGGAGTTAGTTCTAGCTCTTGGAAGAGAGCAGATGAGTCTAGTTCCGGTGGTGGACGGAACAAGAGAGGCCGAGATAGGAGATATGAGCCTGCTAGGCGAGGTAATGTTGGACATGGTGCACCGGTTCATGGAGATCGATTAAGAGCGAAACAGAACACGTGCTGAAAGTGTGGATCTCGGGGTCATCTCAAGCGATATTGTCCTCGAGAGGCTAGGGAGGTTCAAGCTCCTGTGGTGGTAATAGGGAATTCGTGATGGAACTGTGGTTTAGCGGATCTCATAAGGCGAGAGTGTACCTTGTTGGCTGGTGGAGGCCAAGGACGTGCACCTGCTGTGGCTGCACCTCAGAGAGGCCGTGGGTGCGGCCGAGGGAACTTTTAGAGGAGAGACGAGGGTCAGCGAGGCATTGCACATGTGGTAACAGTTCGACCAGAGGGAGGCGGTCATGCGAGGGTCTATGCTCAGCGATAGGAGTGCAGCGATACAGATGTTATCGCAAGTACCTTTGTTCTTCAGTCTTTATCGTTGCTGGCTTTGATTGATTCTGGATCTAAGCATTCTTATATCTTGAGTGAGGATGTGCATTTGCTTGATATACTTGTTGAGTTGCTCGAAGTAGGAATGCAAGTGACTAGTTCTTTTGGTGAGACTGTAGTCACTAAGAAGTTGTATAGAATGTAACCCCCTTAACCCGGTCTAGACGGTTGACCCGAATTAAGAAAGTCACACGGGGAAAACCAAAGTCAACCCGAAAGTTAACCTTGATTAACGACCCTTTTTTTTCTTTTAAATCTTGTCTAGATGCACATTAACCTTAATTGTGATCATACAAACAACATACTAAAGATCACAAACATCAGAGATCAAACAGGGACCCAATTGATCAAATTACAACTTTAGGGACCAAATTGTAAATTCTGATAAATTAAGGGACTTAACCCAAATTAAAGTTACCAACTTGAAATTAGTCAGGTTTCATGCTTCTCTGAGAAATTTCAGCTCAAACGGACATCTCAAACTCATTCAATTGAACATACAAGATTCAGGACCAAAACGTAAATCAAACAAAACATATAAAGATACTTTTAACTGATTTTAACGGTCTGGTATCGATACGCCACGTGTCGTATCGATACTCGGGGAAGGCAGTAACCAACTCTAGCAACGGTATCGATACCTTTCCCCCAGTATCGATACTTCACTCATACGGTATCGATACTTGTTCAACCGTATCGATACGCCTGGGCTGAAATGTGCATATTTGGCTCAGGCGTACCGATACGCAAGCCCGAGTACCGATACCCCTGCCTAGAAACGACTAGAAAATAGCAACATACATGCTTTAAGCTTCAAATTAACATCACCAAACCATATCACTTAACCATACAACATGCAAGGACCCTAATTGCAACATCAATTCAGCATTTAAGCAACACATATGAAAAACCCCAATTTGAAAAGCATGCTTCCTACTTAAGCTACCATTCATGCATAAACCTTCATAAGCAAGCAATAGGAATCCAAACCAAGAACCAGCAATTCAAACAACATTTAACATCCATAGGGAGTCTCAAACACCTCCCAAAAACATACACATTGGTCCCCCATTGCCAAATCAACCAAAAGCTAAAAGAACTCATAAAACCTTCATACATTGAGCTTTACTTGTACTTGTTTGCTTGCCTCCTCTTGCTGCCCTTCAATGTACTCTAATGCTCTGCATTATTGAATCAAGTAAACGAGAGAGCGTAAGCCAAAGCTTAGTGAGGAGTGCTCTTTAAAAACCATTCAATAATGCAATTAAACCATTTGTAAAACATGCTTATAATCATCCTTTACACATGCTCAAAGCATACTTTAAATCAAGCAATTCCATGCTTCAAATAACATTTAAACAAGCATCTCATGCTTCAACATAATCATTAAAACATGCATCTCATGAATCTCAATGTACTATACATGTCATATTGGCTCAAGTGATACATTTCATTTATGAAATCAAGTTCAACAACTTTCCCCAAGGACTTTTAAACACCTTGGCCCCAAGGACTTTTAAACACCTTGGCCATGGACTTTTAAACACCATGAATGAGGACCACACAAGGACTTTTAACCACCTTTGTGTCCGTAGCTTGAATCACCCCAAGGACTTTTAAACACCTTGGCCCCAAGGACTTTTAAACACCTTGGCCCCATGGACTTTTAAACACCATGGAAAGGAGCACCTAAGGACTTTTAACCACCTTAGTGTCCGCAACAAGATTCATCCAAGGACTTTTAAACACCTTGATGATCTTAAGTAACAAGGCTCACTCAAGGACTTTTAACCACCTTAGTGACCTTCACTTTTACAAAACATCACCTGCCAATATACATCTTATACATCATATAATCCACTGTTTTAAAGCATTAAACCAAGCCATTTCATCATGCATCTCAAAGCATTAAATTCACATTTAAACAATGCATAAAAACAAGGTACTCCTACCTAGAGTTACCTTCAACACATGGCTTTAAACATCAACATATATCATGCTAAAACACCAGCAAATATCATGCTAAAACATGCTTTCAAAACAGTAATCAAAACATGCAAATCATCATTTTGTATCACACCAAAACATGGCCACCACTTAGAGAGAAATCCGAAAACTTACACTTGAGCTTAGCAAAGTTGTTTAGACTTAAACTAAGCCCCCAAAACCTTGGTTTCAAAGCCGAAAACCATTTTCACAAATCCACTCACCGATTTCCACTTTGCTTCAAGCCAAAGCACCAAAACAAGCCTCCGGATCAACAATTCTTGGATCCAAGGATGCCTCCCCTGTTTCAACACATTAAAGCAGAGGATTAATGCATCATCACACATTAATTGCTTCAATGAAAGCACCTAAACTCGCTGCTCTCACATAACCTCCATTTTCGGCCACCAAACACAACCGAAAATGCATCCGAAACACTTCTAAACAAAGCCCAGCCATAAACCAGCAAAACCTCACTTCCATTAACATCATTTAACATCTAAAAACAACCTACAACCATCCTTATACCTCCAGCAACACCAGATCCACAAGATCACCACAAAAGCTACCTTAAAACACAAGCTAGACTTAGGAAACTCAACCTATCCGGGATTGCATCAATCAAGACTCATTTCCACATCAATTTAATGATCATTTAACATCAAAAACACTTCTCAAAACACAGATTTAACACATCAAACGAAAATCATGTGAAATCATCAAAATCTTGCATAATTAGCCAAGATCCATAAATCAACTTAAAAGCCTTTAATTAAACATCAAATTAGGATTGAAAACTTAGGAATTTCATTAAAGAACTTGAAGTTCAGAGGAGAAGGACGTTCTTACCTCCAAACTTGAGTTTCTCCTCTTTTTGGAATAGAAAACCTTGATGAAATTTGAAGCAATTGAAGAGGTTTTGAAGATACAATGATTTGCAATCAATTGAGAGTTGAAAGGAGGATTTTAGGTGAGAAAATCAGAATTGAAACTCTGGAAATGAAGTGTTTGGGTTGAGAGAAAAAGAGAGAAGAAAATGGGAAGTTAGTTGAGAAAATGCCTAAAATGAGTTTTCCCTCCTTTTAGTTTTCTTTAAAATCAGAATTATGAGTCTAAATATCTTAGAAAAATCTGGAGAAACTCCCTTTGGGTAAATAGCTCCTTAAAGATTCAAAGTTTCAACCCTTTATAAAACAGCCACCAAACTTTCAAAAATTACATTTTGGTCACTAGCCAAAATGTCACCCTTCCAAAACTCATTTTCCAAAATTGATTTCACAGTTCACTTAATTATATTAAAAGATGATTTTAGAACATTTTTCCATATTTTTAATGCAACCCGAACTAGGCTTTCCTAATTTAACCTCTTACGATTCGAACAACACTTTGACCAACCGGTCAACGCCCAAGACTTCCAATCCCAAAACCGGGGCGTTACAACTCTCCCCCCTTAAGAAATTTCGTCCTCGAAATTTACCTGAAGGAAAGAGATAAGGAAACTGCTTCAGCATATCTTCCTTCCGCTCCCACGTGGCTTCCTCAACACCGCGATGCTTCCACAGCACCTTCACCAACTCAATGGTCTTGCCACGAAGAACCTTGCTATCTGAATCCAGAACCTTCACCGGTTCCTCATCATAGGTCAAATCCGGATTCAATTCCACTTCCTCCACAGGCAACACATGCGAAGGATCAGATCTATACTTCCGGAGCATAGAAACATGGAACACATCATGAATCTTCTCCAGCTCCTGAGGTAACCTCAACCGATACGCAACAGGACCCACACGCTCAACAACCTCATACGGTCCAATGTATCTAGGGCTCAGCTTACCCTTCCGACCAAACCTCATCACCTTCTTCCAAGGCGAAACGTTCAAGAACACGCGATCACCCACCGCAAACTCTATCTCCTTACGCTTTAAATCCGCGTAAGACTTCTGCCGATCAGAAGCAGCCTTCAACCGCTCACAAATGAGCTTCACCTTCTCGGTGGTTCCTTTCAACAAAGCAGGCATCGAAACCAACTTTTGACCAGTTTCAGCCCAACACAGAGGAGTCCTACACTTCCTCCCATACAGAGCCTCATAAGGTGCCATCTGTATACTCGCCTGATAACTGTTGTTGTAAGCGAACTCAACCAAAGGCAGATGCTTCTCCCAAGAACCTTGGAACTCTATCACGCAGCATCTCAACATATCCTCCAAGATCTGAATAACTCGCTCAGACTGGCCATCCGACTGAGGATGATAGGATGTACTGAAATGTAACCTTGTACCCAGAGCTTGATGCAAACACTGCCAAAAACGCGATGTGAACCTCGGATCCCTATCCGACACGATCGACTTAGGCACACCATGCAACCTCACAACCTCAGCAATATACAGCTCTGCCAGCTTATCCAAAGAAAACGTAGTATGCACAGGCAAGAAATGCGCACACTTCGTCAGGCGATCCAGAACCACCCAAACAGAATTCTTCTTCGACGGAGACAAAGGTAAACCAGATACAAAATCCATGGTAACCCTCTCCCACTTCCATTCAGGAATTTTCAATGGTTGTAACAAACCAGAAGGAACCTGATGTTCAGCCTTAACTCGCTGACACACCAAACACTTGCTCACGAACTCTGCCACATCCTTCTTCAAACCTACCCAATAGTACTCATCACGAAGATCGCGATACATCTTTGTACTACCAGGATGCATAATAAAAGGACTACTATGACCTTCAACCAGAATAGCACGCCTCAACTCAGCATCTGCAGGCACTACTATTCGACTACCAAAACACAACACTCCATCCTCATTAAAGCAGAAATCCGAAGGTCTACCCTCCGCGATATCCTGAACATGAGACACCAAGGAATCATCCAACAACTGCTTATCCTTGATCAACTGAACCAACGATGGTTTCACTTGCAACTCAGCAACAAGACCACCATCCTGCGATATACTCAAACTAGCAAACATAGCTCTCAGCTCAACAACTACCTTCCTACTCAAGGCATCCGCAACAACATTGGCCTTTCCCGGATGATACTATATCGTCAGATCATAATCCTTGAGCAACTCCAACCACCGCCACTGCCTAAGATTCAACTCCTTCTGAGACATCAGATACCTCAAACTCTTGTGATCCGTGTACACAGTACACTTCTCACCATACAGATAATGCCTCCAGATCTTCAGAGCAAAAAACACTGCAGCCAACTCAATGTCATGCGTAGGATAATTGCTCTCATGCACCTTCAACTGTCGCGACGCATAAGCCACAACCTTACCCTCTTGCATCAGCACACACCCCAAACCAACATAGGATGCATCACTGTAGACTACAAACTCTTTCCCTGATTCAGGCTGAATCAAGATAGGAGCTTGAGTCAAAGCCATTTTCAGCTTCTCAAAAGCTTGCTGTCTCGCTTCTGTCCACTCATACTTAACATCTTTCTGCAGCAACTTCGTCAAAGGAGCAGCAATCTTGGAAAAACCATCCACAAACCTTCGGTAGTATCCTGCCAAACCAAGGAAACTACGAACCTCCTGAACAGACTTAGGAACTTTCCAGTTCATCACTGCTTCAATCTTCTGAGGATCAACACGAATCCCCTCAGCTGAGACCACATGCCCAAGAAAAACCACCTCTCTAAGCCAGAACTCACACTTGCTCAACTTAGCATAAAGCTGATTCTCCAACAGAGCTTGCAACACAATCCTCAAATGCTCTTCGTGCTCTTCCTCAGTACGCGAGTACACAAGGATATCATCAATGAACACCACAACGAACTTGTCCAGGTATTCATGAAAAACACGATTCATCATGTCCATGAAAGCAGCAGGAGCATTTGTCAAACCAAACGGCATCACAAGGAACTCATAATGCCCATACCTTGTCCTGAAAGCTGTCTTAGGCACATCCACATCCTTCACCTTCAACTGATAATACCCTGACCTCAAATCAATCTTAGAGAACACAGCAGCTCCCCGAAATTGATCAAAGAGATCATCAATCCTCGGCAAAGGATACCGATTCTTGATAGTCAACTTGTTCAGCTGACGGTAATCAATGCACATCCTCATCGTGCCATCTTTCTTCTTCACAAACAAGACAGGAGCACCCCAAGGCGAAACACTCGGCCGGATGAAACCACGATCAAGCAGCTCTTGCAACTGCGTCTTCAGCTCCTTTAGCTCTTTAGGTGCTATTCTATAGGGAGTAATGGACACAGGAGTGGTATTCTCATACAGCTCAATACCAAACTCCACCTCGCGATTAGGAGGTAAACCAGGCAACTCCTTAGGAAAAACATCAGGAAACTCCTTCACAACCCTGATATCCTGCACCCTCAACTCCTTAGAACAAGGATTCATCACAAAAGCTAGATAAGCTTCACAACCTTGCCTCAGCATCCTGCTCGCCTCCAAGGTAGAAACAACATTGGCGAGAAACTTTACATTCTCACCAACCACCACCACTTCATAATCATCCGCAAGCTTAAGCGAAACCCGCTTATTCTCACAATCCACAACAGCACGATGCTCAGCAAGCCAATCCATACCAAGGATCACATCAAAACCATAAAAGGGCAACTCCATAAGATCAACATGAAAGACATGCTCTTGAACAACCAAAGGACACCTTCTATAAAGCTTACGAGTCACAACAGTTTCACCAAATGAACTAGTGACTCTAACACCAACATCCAAAGACTCAACAGGCAAACCAAGCAACTCAGCATGCTCACGAAGAATGTATGAATGCGTAGATCCAGAACCAATCAAAGAAAGCAATGACAAGGATTGCAAAGTAAAGGTACCTGCAATCACATCAGCATCATTCCTTCCCTCGCGCTGAGCATACACCCTCGCTTGGCCTCCACCCTCAGGTTGAATAGCCACAACATGAGCTACTCCACGACCACCTTCCTCTCGCCTCTGAAAATTACCACGGCCGCGCCCACGACCTCTCTGCGGTGCTGCAACAACAGGAGCACGCTCTTGACCACCAGCCATCCTCGGACAATCACGCCTCAAATGGTCAGCTGAACCACAGTTCCAGCACTCATAACCAGCTGCCACAACAGGAGCTTGCACCTCCCTCCCAGCACGAGGACAGTCACGCTTCAAGTGACCACGGGAACCACAAATCCAACAAGCACTAGGGTCAGCTCTAGCATTGCCACCCCTAGCAGGTGCACCTCCACCTCTCTTAGATGAGGACTGAAACCTCTGATCACGTCCCCTCTTGTTCCGTCCACCTCCGGAACTAAACTCAGCAGCTCTCTTCCCAGAACTAGCTCCAGCACCCTTCGCAGATAAACTCAGGTTCATCTCAATGTCCTTGGATCGACTCACCAACACATCAAAATCATTGTACTCCGCAGCCAACATATAGGTCTTAACTTCCGTCACCAAGCCATAACGGAACCTTTCGCACCTCTCGCGCTCATCAGGTATCAGCTCCGGTGCATACTGGCTAAGACGTACGAACTGTACCTCATACTCAGCCACACTCATGCTCCCTTGGGTCAGAGACATGAATTCACGCTTTTTCTCATCCAGATATCTAACTCCCAGATATCTCCTCTTGAACGCATGCAGAAAGAACGTCCACGTAACATCAGCGTCAGCCATCCCAGAGATTGTGGTCGTCCACCACGTATAAGCATCACCCTGCAGCAAAGACACCACACATCCCAGCTTTTGCACATCAGTGCAACTCATCTGTCCCAAGACACGCTTGGTACTCTCCAGCCATGCTTCTGACCTCTCAACTGACATACCCCTAAACTCAGTCCCACCAAGACTGCGCAAACGCTCTAAGGGTAATCTAGCACCAGCATCTCCCTGATGCCCAGCTCCTTGAGCTCCAGCTACTGCTGCTCGAAAAGCGCCCGCAATAGCTTGTACCAGCACAGACATATCAGGCATCACTTGCCCCTGACCAACCTCAGGTCCTGCAGCTCCAGCACCAGCTGCCTCAACTCCAGCTCTTCCCCTCTCCGCACCGCCACCACCAGGTGGAGGAGGAGGTAACACAGCACTACCCGTATTTTCCTCATTCACATTCCCTTCCGGGGTCGTAGCTCTCGTGCTACTCCTTAACTCTCTACGTGGTGCCATACTTTTACCATGCATAACAATACAAAGTAAAACAAGTCAGGACCAGCAAGGTAAGCAAATTCCAAGTATTCAAGCTCAATTTCTTTCAAAAACAACATCATCTCTTTAGCTTTTGTTTGGCAATGGGTACCCTCATCATGCATCATCCCAACATACATCACATACACATCATCATCTCAAATCACTGAACATGCTTTCATACAACAAGCATACATACCAAACCATGCTTCAATCATGCATAACAACATTCCCAATTACTCGAGAACTCAGCTCTGATACCACCAAATGTAACCCCCTTAACCCGGTCTAGACGGTTGACCCGAATTAAGAAAGTCACACGGGGAAAACCAAAGTCAACCCGAAAGTCAACCTTGATTAACGACCCTTTTTTTTCTTTTAAATCTTGTCTAGATGCACATTAACCTTAATTGTGATCATACAAACAACATACTAAAGATCACAAACATCAGAGATCAAACAGGGACCCAATTGATCAAATTACAACTTTAGGGACCAAATTGTAAATTCTGATAAATTAAGGGACTTAACCCAAATTAAAGTTACCAACTTGAAATTAGTCAGGTTTCATGCTTCTCTGAGAAATTTCAGCTCAAACGGACATCTCAAACTCATTCAATTGAACATACAAGATTCAGGACCAAAACGTAAATCAAACAAAACATATAAAGATACTTTTAACTGATTTTAACGGTCTGGTATCGATACGCCACGTGTCGTATCGATACTAGGGGAAGGCAGTAACCAAACTCTAGCAACGGTATCGATACCTTTCCCCCAGTATCGATACTTCACTCATACGGTATCGATACTTGTTCAACCGTATCGATACGCCTGGGCTGAAATGTGCATATTTGGCTCAGGCGTACCGATACGCAAGCCCGAGTACCGATACCCCTGCCTAGAAACGACTAGAAAACAGCAACATACATGCTTTAAGCTTCAAATTAACATCACCAAACCATATCACTTAACCATACAACATGCAAGGACCCTAATTGCAACATCAATTCAGCATTTAAGCAACACATATGAAAAACCCCAATTTGAAAAGCATGCTTCCTACTTAAGCTACCATTCATGCATAAACCTTCATAAGCAAGCAATAGGAATCCAAACCAAGAACCAGCAATTCAAACAACATTTAACATCCATAGGGAGTCTCAAACACCTCCCAAAAACATACACATTGGTCCCCCATTGCCAAATCAACCAAAAGCTAAAAGAACTCATAAAACCTTCATACATTGAGCTTTACTTGTACTTGTTTGCTTGCCTCCTCTTGCTGCCCTTCAATGTACTCTAATGCTCTGCATTATTGAATCAAGAAAACGAGAGAGCGTAAGCCAAAGCTTAGTGAGGAGTGCTCTTTAAAAACCATTCAATAATGCAATTAAACCATTTGTAAAACATGCTTATAATCATCCTTTACACATGCTCAAAGCATACTTTAAATCAAGCAATTCCATGCTTCAAATAACATTTAAACAAGCATCTCATGCTTCAACATAATCATTAAAACATGCATCTCATGCATCTCAATGTACTATACATGTCATATTGGCTCAAGTGATACATTTCATTTATGAAATCAAGTTCAACAACTTTCCCCAAGGACTTTTAAACACCTTGGCCCCAAGGACTTTTAAACACCTTGGCCATGGACTTTTAAACACCATGAATGAGGACCACACAAGGACTTTTAACCACCTTTGTGTCCGTAGCTTGAATCACCCCAAGGACTTTTAAATACCTTGGCCCCAAGGACTTTTAAACACCTTGGCCCCATGGACTTTTAAACACCATGGAAAGAAGCACCTAAGGACTTTTAACCACCTTAGTGTCCGCAACAAGATTCATCCAAGGACTTTTAAACACCTTGATGATCTTAAGTAACAAGGCTCACTCAAGGACTTTTAACCACCTTAGTGACCTTCACTTTTACAAAACATCACTTGCCAATATACATCTTATACATCATATAATCCACTGTTTTAAAGCATTGAACCAAGCCATTTCATCATGCATCTCAAAGCATTAAATTCACATTTAAACAATGCATAAAAACAAGGTACTCCTACCTAGAGTTACCTTCAACACATGGCTTTAAACATCAGCATATATCATGCTAAAACATCAGCAAATATCATGCTAAAACATGCTTTCAAAACAGTAATCAAAACATGCAAATCATCATTTTGCATCACACCAAAACATGGCCACCACTTAGAGAGAAATCCGAAAACTTACACTTGAGCTTAGCAAAGTTGTTTAGACTTAAACTAAGCCCCCAAAACCTTGGTTTCAAAGCCGAAAACCATTTTCACAAATCCACTCACCGATTTCCACTTTGCTTCAAGCCAAAGCACCAAAACAAGCCTCCGGATCAACAATTCTTGGATCCAAGGATGCCTCCCCTGTTTCAACACATTAAAGCAGAGGATTAATGCATCATCATGCATTAATTGCTTCAATGAAAGCACCTAAACTCGCTGCTCTCACATAACCTCCATTTTCGGCCACCAAACACAACCGAAAATGCATCCGAAACACTTCTAAACAAAGCCCAGCCATAAACCAGCAAAACCTCACTTCCATTAACATCATTTAACATCTAAAAACAACCTACAACCATCCTTATACCTCCAGCAACACCAGATCCACAAGATCACCACAAAAGCTACCTTAAAACACAAGCTAAACTTAGGAAACTCAACCTATCCGGGATTGCATCAATCAAGACTCATTTCCACATCAATTTAATGATCATTTAACATCAAAAACACTTCTCAAAACACAGATTTAACACATCAAACGAAAATCATGTGAAATCATCAAAATCTTGCATAATTAGCCAAGATCCATAAATCAACTTAAAAGCCTTTAATTAAACATCAAATTAGGATTGAAAACTTAGGAATTTCATTAAAGAACTTGAAGTTCAGAGGAGAAGGACGTTCTTACCTCCAAACTTGAGTTTCTCCTCTTTTTGGAATAGAAAACCTTGATGAAATTTGAAGCAATTGAAGAGGTTTTGAAGATACAATGATTTGCAATCAATTGAGAGTTGAAAGGAGGATTTTAGGTGAGAAAATCAGAATTGAAACTCTGGAAATGAAGTGTTTGGGTTGAGAGAAAAATAGAGAAGAAAATGGGAAGTTAGTTGAGAAAATGCCTAAAATGAGTTTTCCCTCCTTTTAGTTTTCTTTAAAATCAGAATTATGAGTCTAAATATCTTAGAAAAATCTGGAGAAACTCCCTTTGGGTAAATAGCTCCTTAAAGATTCAAAGTTTCAACCCTTTATAAAACAGCCACCAAACTTTCAAAAATTACATTTTGGTCACTAGCCAAAATGTCACCCTTCCGAAACTCATTTTCCAAAATTGATTTCACAGTTCACTTAATTATATTAAAAGATGATTTTAGAACATTTTTCCATATTTTTAATGCAACCCGAACTAGGCTTTCCTAATTTAACCTCTTACGATTCGAACAGCACTTTGACCAACCGGTCAACGCCCAAGACTTCCAAGCCCAAAACCGGGGCGTTACATAGAAGATGCCCTTTGTCTGTGCAAGGTCATGCTTTTCTTGTGGATTTGATGGAATTTCCCTTTTACGATTTTTATGTGATCATTGGTATGGATTGGTTGACTGAGCATAGAGCGATGGTTGATTTTGGTGTCAAGCGGGTCACCTTAAAACTTAGTGATGATTTTGAAGTGGTGGTAGTAGGCGAGAATGTGAAATTCTTGTCGAATGTTATTTCGGCTTTGGAAGCAAACCGTATGCTGAGGTTGGGTTGTGAGGCTTAATTGCTTATGTAATGAACCATGGCACAAAGGATGTATGTGTGCAGGACATTAGAACCGTTTGCGATTTTCTGGGTGTCTTTCTGAAAGAATTTCCTAGGTTGCCACCAAACATAGAACTTGAGTTTGGTATCGAGTTGTGTGAGAAGACAACTCCGGTGTCCATTGCTCCTTATCGCATGGCACCTAAAAAGCTGAAGGAGTTGCAAACGCAACTTCAGGAGTTGTTGGATCGAGGGTTAATCTGGTCGAGTGTTTCACCTTAGGGTGCACTGGTCTTTTTTGTAAAGAAGAAAGATGGGACGATGCGGATGTGCATAGATTATCGGAAACTGAATAAGTTGATGATCAAGAACAAGTATCCCTTGCTTAGCATTGATGATCTCTTTGATCAGTTTTGGGGAGCCTCGGTGTTTTCTAAGATAGAACTGAGGTCAGGATATTACCAGCTGAAGGTGAAGGATGTGGACGTGCCTAAGACAGCTTTTCGGACAAGGTACGAGCATTACGAGTTCTTAGTGATGCCGTTCGGTTTGACCAACGCACCTGCTACTTTCATGGAAATGATGAATCATGTGTTCCATGAGTTCTTGGATCAGTTTGTGGTGGTGTTCATCGATGTTATCCTTGTGTATTCGCGTACCGAGGAGGATCATGATAGACACTTGAGAAAAGTTTTGCAAGCGTTGTTGGAGAACACGTTGTATGCCAAGCTAAGTAAGTGTGAGTTTTGGCTTAGGGAGGTGGTCTTCCTTGGACATGTTGTATAAGCTGAGAGTATTTGCGTTGATCTGCATAAAGTAGAGGCTGTGATGAGCTGGAAGGTGCCAAAGTCGGTGACAGCAGTACGAAGTTTCCTTGGTTTAGTTGGGTATTACCGTAGGTTTGTCGAGGGTTTCACGAAGATTGCTGCTCCTTTGACCAAGTTGTTACAGAAGAATGTTCGCTTTGAGTGGAGAGATGCGAGGCAACAAGCTTTTGAGAAGCTGAAGGAAGCTTTGACGCAAGCTCCTGTCTTGATTCAACCCGAGTCCGGTAAGGAGTTTGTGGTCTATAGTGATGCATCCATTGTTGGTTTAGGCTGCGTGTTGATGCGGGAGGGTAAGGTAGTAGCCTATGCGTCTAGACAGTTGAAGGTGCATGAGCGTAACTACCCTACTCACGATCTTGAGCTTGCGGCTGTTGTGTTTGCCCTGAAGATCTGGAGGCATTATCTGTAAGGCGAGAAGTGTGTAGTGTTCATGGATCATAAGAGTTTGAAGTATCTCATGTCTCAGAAAAAGTTGAATCTTAGGCAACGTCGTTGGGTGGAGTTGCTTAAGGATTATGATATGTCGATCGAGTATCACCCGGGCAAGGCTAATGTTGTGGCTGATGCTTTGAGCAGGAAAGTGGTTGTGGAGTTGAGAGCGATGTTCGCTCGCTTAAGCATATCGTGTGATAGTGGCCTTATCGCTGAATTGCAAGTGAAACCATCTCTGATTTAATTGATCAAAGATGAGCAATTGCTTGATGATTCCCTTGTTCCTCATGTTCAGGACATTGCGGAGGGTAAGCCTTCAATTTAAGTTTAAATGATGATAGTGTTTTGTGTTTTGGAAGTCGAATAGTGGTGCCAGATGATGTTGAGTTGAGGCGCACTATTCTGATTGAACGTCATAATAGTCCTTTCGCTATTCATCCTGGTAG